>JBBPBR010000007.1:40224032-40235099 GCA_037974775.1 Cicer pinnatifidum
ATATATATATATATATATATATATTTATTTAAAACCAACTTCATGTATAATTGAGATAAAGAATCATTTTATTGATTCCAACATATGATTGTCTTTTACAAGATTAATTAAAAAAGAAATATTTAAATTATTATTATATCTTTTTTTTTTATCTCTTGTAATTGGAATTGTCATAAAAGAATTAGATATAAAATGATCGTAAAATTATATAAAAATTTGACTCGTAAATTAAGAAATGATCCAAAAAGTTTTCTATCTAAAAATAAAAATTAAAAAAGTTATAAAATACAACTAATAAATAAATGTTATACCAAAATAGATGATAAGTAAAAGTATATAGTTGAATAAAACAAAATCTATATTTAAATTGAATAACTAATATGCAGTGGCGGAGCTTGACTGAAAAGTTTGGGGTGGCCGACATAAAAATATAATATATAAATTAAATATATAAATAATATTATATAGCAAATAATTAAGTTGTAATAACCACAAATTGAAGTATCAAATAATTTAACTATATGACTTAAAAATACATTAAAGTAATGCTCTACGCTCTTTAATTAACTTGAAATCATCAATAATAGACTCAAAACTGAATCTTGCAGCAATTTCCCTTTCTATATAAACTGCCATGCTATCTGCCAAAAAATCGGCTTCTATCTTATTTCTTAACCTTGATTTAATAATTTTCATTGTTGAAAAAGATCTTTCAGTTGTGGCAGTAGAAACCGGAAGAGTCATGATAAGACGAAGTAATCTATCAATCAAGTAGAAATTTTGCGTCTTTTCAGTTGCAACCAAACATGAGTACAATTCTTGGATAGTTGATAAATTCTTCAAATTTAAATCTTGATGAGCATCAACCAAGAAACGTTGGAGTTGAAATTTCAAATTAATCTTCTCTTGCATGTTGAAATCCACAGGGTAATATTTTTCAACTAGAGTGCAAATTTTTTCAATGTTAAAAGCTTTATAATTATCCTTAGGAGTCAAAGCACAACTTAGAGTTAACAAATCCATTGCTTGCTCACTAAATATGTTATTCAACTCTTCTAATTGTTGATCAATGGAAGTAAAATATATTTCAACTCTAAAATAATGCTCTATTGTAACCTGACTTTGTTGAAGACGAGAGCGTCTAAATCTTGTTGTTGAATGAACATCGTTGAGATCAGGAATTTCAATATCATGTTTTTCACAAAAAATCTTCACTTCAATAAATAATTTATCCCAACCATCTTCTCTCAATGCTTGAATAAGACACTTTGTTGTTCCAACCAAACACATGGCATTAACTATATCATGAGATTGTTGTTGTAAGGTTTGAATTTGATGTGAAGTATATTTAGAATTATATGGAGCATTTTTCAACACAACTTTCGCAACTTCATCATTGTAAGTTGCCAAGAGTTTTATCAATTGAATAAAATTACCTTGATTTCTTGACTCGCTAGTTTCATCATGTCCCCTAAAAGCACAAGCTTGAAGTAGTAACCAACTAACAGTGTCAATTGATGTCTTGAGACGTATTCGATTCTTTAAAATTTGTTATGAGCTTTGCACTTGAAAAGTATTCCTAATATGTCTATCCTGATTCAACAAGTCTAGACAAGCTTTCATTGCATTGTTGTGTGGTGAGTAAGGATCTATCCCTATGTGTTTGAGAAAGGCGCAAAATTTTCCATTTTTAATTTTCTTCCAGTTTCTAAAACCTGTACCAATGAATACATCTGATCCAGGACGTCCACTTGGTCTTTTGCTAAATAGATAGCATGGTAAACATTTCTCAAAGCCATCTTCGAAAACTCTATGAACCTTGGAAAGATGATTCTCATTTTCTTCAATTCTTGTATTCTCAGAGAAAGTTTCGGATGTTGAAGTTATAATTTCTTCATCTCTCTCAATCTCACAAATTTTCCTCTTGAAAAAAGAATCAATTCTTTTACTCTTCTTCATTCTCACATATGTATCTAAATCAATCAATATAATAAATATAAAACATTTTATATTCAACAAAAAAAACTAATACACTTTATATGGAAAAAAAAAAAACTCAAACAAAAATGAAACAAAACTCAAACATCTTATATGCAACAAAAAAATTCAAACACTTTATATGAACATAAAATCAAACACCTTATGTCCGACAATAAAACTCAAACACTTTATATTGACATAAAATCAAACACGTTATGTGCGACAAAAAAACTCAAACACGTTATGTGCGACAAAAAAACTCTAACACTTTATATTTACATAAAATCAAACACCTTATGTGCGACAAAAAAACTCAAACACTTTATATTGACATAAAATCAAACACCTTATGTGCAACACAAAAACTCTAAACAAAAATCAACACTAACGTCTAATTAAAACTCCAAATCAGAATTCCAAACTCCAAATCAAAGCTCCAAACTCAACAATAACAATATAAGCTTTAAATTTCATGCTAACAAAAATCCAACCTAACAAAAAACAACACTAACCAACAAAAATCAGCAATAACAAAATAGAAATTCGAACATTTTGAACAAAGCAGCAACGCGATCTAGAGACATATGACTGATGAGGTTGCGGCGAGTAGAGAGGTTACGACGAACAACCATGGACGGAGGCAGTCAGGTAGAGCGAACGCAGGGCCGCCGCGAGCAGACGATCGATTCGTAACTTGGCAGATGAACGGAGAGGCGGCCACACGTTTGTCGTGAATCTGATTATGGAGGAGGGCGAGGGGAAGGCTGTGACTGCAAGAGGGAGAGAGGAAGGCTGGGTGGAATAGAGAGGAAGAAAGAGAAAATTGAATTAGGTTTAGGTATTCTTGTAATTATTTAGTTTTAATATGGGCATGTTAGTCATTGTACCTATAAAAAAAAAATTTGGGGTGGCCGTGGCCCCCCCTTGTCTTAAGGAAGCTCCGCCCCTGCTAATATGTATTTTTGTACATAAGTTCTCTCCACTTGAAGTAATCTATTTGAGCTGTGTTTGACAAACAATATAGGTTCCTCTCTTAGAGGAGATTCGAATTTGATTTACATGTGTCTTGTTTATATTCTTAAACATGCGTGTGAAAAAAAAAATCAAATAGACTACATTTTTGTTTAGACTCTCCGGTATTAGCGTTACGTCAAAACATCCCATCGGTAAAACTCATGAAACCAACCTATTGATTGTTGCAAAAAAAAAAATAGATAAATTTAAGACTAAATGACACTCGTGGTCCCTTAACTTATTTTCAGTTAATATTTTAGTCATTTATATTTTTTTTCTTCTCGATGTGGTCATTTATTTTGATTTTAAGTGTTTATTTGATCTTTTATGTTTTTAAATATCAACAATGTTATCATTTTTCTTACAAAAATTCATTACAATTTTCAAACAAAATCCATAAAATTAATTATCGTCTTCAATATAATGGAAATTTTATCAAATTTATAACTTAAATCTTTAACTAAACTCATATTTTTATTTTTGATTTGATGAATTTGATATTGTTGGAGATAAAAATATGAATTTATTTAAATATATGAGTTATGAATTTGATGAAATTTACATTATATTTAAATTCAACAATGTTATTCTCATAGAAGGCTAATGATCCAAATTAATCACACTTAAATTTTCTTTTGAATTAATCGTCACTTAAAAATTACAACAAACTAAAGCAGAGATTTTCAAATAAAAAATAAGATAATTAATTATTTACTAAGCAACTGACGTGACTTTTTATTCTCAATTTTATAAATAATTATTATTTTAATTGATATTTGTTCTGATTGTGCTCAATCAAAATCTTGAAATGCTGCACCTATTTATGATCAAGTGAATTGTGCCGTTTGAAGTACCTCGTGATAATTGAGAATAAAGCCTATTGTTTTCAACTAAAAAAATATAAAGGCCTCTTAAAATATCATTTTTGTTATGAATACTATGTTAAGTGGATGTTCGTTTCATGATCTTCCGTATTCCCATAATTCTCACGAGTAAATGATTTATATATAGTCTTTAATGTGGTTCTTTCACTTCCATATGTTTGTCTTATAAATAGGATTTATCTTTCTTTACAAAGACACACTTGAGAAGAGAATAATATTAAACTTCCAATTTCTTTTATTAAAAAAATAATAATTTTATAAAATTTAAAATTAATATTATATATATATATATATATATAATTAATATTTATATAATTTAAAAATTCAAAATTTAAATTAAATTAAATATCTAAAAATAAAAATATAATTTTAATATTAATTAAATTATTACTACCAATCAAAATAAAACATTTCAAAATTAATAAATTATATCATACAAACCAAAAATAAAACACACCATAATTAAATAATAATGTATAATATATTCATACAAACCAAAAATAAAAATAGAAAGAAGGTAGAGACAAGATAGAAAAATATTTGTAGGGAGAAAGGTAGAAAGGTAGAAAGAAAATTTAGAGAGAAAGTAGAAATGAGAGGAAGAGTGATATATATAGAGAAAAAAATGGCATTTGTGGCGGCTAAAGCAGCCATAAAATATCAATGACACTCCAACGAGTTGATTTTGTGGCGGTCTAAGCTCTCACAATGCTCCAACGGACTGATTTAGTGGCAGTCTAAGCCCTCACAATGCTCCAACGTTTTGATTGTGTGAGGGTATATGCTGCCACAAAATCTTGCTAATGTTTTTAATCAATCAAGTCCGTTGTGAGGGTATTGGCCGCCACAAATTCGTTTTTATCCCAACAAATGTTATAATCAACCAAAAAATATATTTTTGATTTGTGAGGGTTTTTCAGACACAAATAACAATCAATTTGAATTTTAGTATTTGTGAGAGCTTTTTCAGTTAGTAATTTGTGAGAGTTTTTTTTGACCACAAATAACAATCAATTTGAACTGTAGTATTTGTGAGCGCTTTTTCGGTTACTAATTTGTGAGAATTTTTTTCGACCACAAAATCTTTTTTAAGTTGGCCACAAATTGAGTATTTTCTAATAGTGACTACCACCAATAATGGAGATATATGTCTCGCTGATAGTGCAACTACTCATACAATTCTCAAAGACAAAAAATATTTCTCTTATTTTGTGAAGCTAAACTATGTTAGTACCATATTCGGCACTACAAAGAAAATTGGAGGTTCTGGAAGAGTTAATATTATGTGGAGGAAATAGCTTACATATTGAGAATGCATTATATTCCTCTAAGTCTCATAGAAATTTATTAAGTTTCAAGGATATCCGCCTAAACAGATACCATATTGAGAAAATAAATGAAGAATGTATTGAATACCTTTGTATCACAAAATGTGATTTGGATATAACATGTGCTTTAAAAAAGGTAGCTAGTTTTTCTTCTGGTTTGTACTACACTAAGTACAATTGAATCGCATGTAATTATAAACCAGAAGTTTATAAATGATAATATGTTTGTTGTTTGGCATGATCGGTTGGACCATTCAAAAAATAATTGAAAATTCATTTGGTCATTAATTGAAGAGCCATGAGGAGATTCTTTAGTTGAGTAATTTCTCATGCACTTTTTGCTCTCAAGGGAAGTTGGAAATTCGACCATCACCAACAAAAATTGGAAGGGAGTCGATCAATTTTATAGAATGTATATGTAACAATCACACCCTTACCGTTTCCGGCACTGTTAATCATGACATTTTTGCCCTTCCCTTCCTCTCCATAGGAAGTAACAAGTTTTTTGTCTTCCGTAAGAATCGAACCCGATACCTAGGGGGTAAGTATTATCGTCCATACAATGGATATGGGTTTTTTGTATTCCAAAGTACCAAAACTTGAATTGATTGGTAATGCATATGGAAGTTATTTGTCATATCCTCATAACGATAGATCATAAACAGGTTACTTGTTTACATGTGATGGCGCAACCATATTTTTGAGATATGTGAAACAAACCATAACAATAACATCATTAAATCATGTAGAACTTTTAGAGCTACATGAGGTAAGTCAAGAATATGTTTGATTGAGGTTTATGATTCGTTTTTCTTCTAGAATAATGAATGTAACAATTATGTATGAAGATAATATTGCATGCAATACTCGGTTGAAAAAAGGGTATATTAAAAGATATTGAACAAAAAATATTTCTCAAAAATTATTTTTTGCTTATGATCTAAAGAAGACTGCTAATATAAGCATTCAATAAATTCGTTCATGTGATAATGTTGCTGACCTTTTCAGAAAGGGACTTCCAAGCAAAAAATTTGAGAAATTGGTACAACAAATTGGTCTTCAACATCTCAAAGATGATTGTCAAGTGGAGGGCGATAAATAAATTCATTTTTCAATTCTCATAAAAGGATATTGTACTCTTTTTCTTTCACTAGAAAATTTTTCAACTTTGATTTTTTCTATTAAGGTTTTAATAAGACATATCCTGATGAACATCTAACAAAGAGTGTTATGAATACTACATGTTAGTAGATGTCCATTTATTGGTCTTTCATAATCCCATTACTCTAATTAGTGAATGAAATAATTGGTGGTTTTTAATAATGTTCTTTCACTTACCTATGTTTGTTATAAAAATACGACGTATCTTATTTTGCAAATGTTGTAGCTAAAATATCACTAAAAGGGGGTTGAAGAGGGATATTGTAGTTTAAAAATTTTCTCACGTGTTTTCAATCACTATCCTCTCTAAGAGGATGAAAATCAGAGGATAGAAATTTAAGCCTTTAAATTTGAGTTGAATAAATGAAGAAGAAATTATAGAGGATGACACACACAACTTTTATATTGGTTCACCCAATCAAGGCTACATTCAGTCCTCACACATTTGTGAGTTTTTACTAATGATCAAATTGATTAACCTCTCATAGAGGTTGGTTACACTTTTTGTATTCTTTAGCCACACCAAGCTTACATCCTTATTTTTTACAAGTTTCAACAATTTCTAAGTGTAACTCACGTGAAAATTCCAAAGTGATATGAGTATCATTTTACTCTTTACTCTTTACTCTTTACTTAACACTTTCTAAAAAGATATTTCAAAGATCTAGTATAAGACTATAGAAAGTATAAAGAGATGATGGAAATTGCTCTTCATAGCTTTAAGAATCTTGCTCTTTTTTATGCAATATTGTTGTGTGTTGATAATGAAGAGCTCCCTCCCTTTTCTAGAGATCTTCTGATGTTCTTTCCATGTGTCAAACACTTTATGATTGTTTGGGACTTTAATAAAAAAGTTCAAGATCATTTATCATAATTACAAAATTTCCATCTAGCTGTCCTTGGACTGATTCAGTCCATCCTCATACAGGAGGTTCAAACCTCCTAGGAACTTAGACATGAGTTGTCCTTTTCTTTTTTTCATTCTTCAAGACATGTAAGACTATATTTTTTTTCTTGTTAGCTACAACCTTTCTGTATGTTGATGATTTGGGTCGTTTTCAACATCTGAGAATGATGTGTTGGGTCATTTTCAACATCTAAGGATGATGTGGACTATAGATCCATCATCTTTCAGTCTAACCTTGTACAGTCCATCCTCATACATGTAAAATCTAGCCTCTAACCTCTTTGTTTAAATTGCTTTATTTATTCATTCTTTGAAACTTATTTATCTTCTCTTTATGACTAAAAATCATTGCTTTAGTGATGATAAATATTTCACAACTTTGAAGATTCATCCTCTTAAGGGTTCATCTTCTTGTATGTCTATCATCCGGACAAATTTTTCTCCTTTTTATCTTAATGATGAGTAACCTGTTTTCTAATATGAATTCACCCAAAAGCACATACTAGTCATTAACCACAATCATAATCTTTTAAATAATTTTGTTATCATTAAAACAATTAGAGAGAGATTTTGTCTCAACAATCTCCCCCTTTTTGATGATGAAAAAATTCTTTAGATTATGATTTTTGTAACATGTAATGAAGAAATAACTAAGCTCCCCTTCAATCATACAAGTAATATTTTTTGAAAAGTTTTCCCTTTTAACATTCGAATAGATGCATTTTTGATATTATGTAAATTTGAAGTAAAATAAACTTTCATTGACCTAAAACAGAATTGTTCCAAAATTAAACTTATTACAAATCATTAATAAAATAGTAACACTCCTAAGGCAAAACATACAAACCATATGACAAAATATTTTTCATAATCCTACTCCCCCTGAATTAAATCAGCAACAAAAACAAATAAAAGAGCCTCAATGTCACTCGAAAGAGGATGAATCATCAGATGAGGATGACGTTGATGGGTAAGGAACAACAGAAGAAGGCTGGGCTGATAGCTCAAGAGGATGGTCTGCAGGGGCAACTGTAGGAACCAGATGTTTAGTGACCCATTCAAGAATGAGGCCAACTTGAGCTATGGTGTTTTGGAGGTAAGTTAAACTGACAAACAATTTCTTTTGATCATTCCTTATTGTCTTGAGTAGCCTCAACTGCTTTTGGTTCTGCCTTCCTTTCGTCCTCTTGTTAGGGTTCGATTCTTTTGGTTGATCATTTACACTCGTACTCTTGTTGTGTGAGCTGCCAACCTTGTCTTTGGACGAGTGATCATAATTTGTGGCCAAAAAGGAGTCAATTGAGCTAAAGTGACCAGTAACCTTTGGAAGAAGTTGGGAAGGTTCTTCAATGATTGGAGCAACTGTAAATGGTGCAGTTTTTGGAGGAGGAGGAGGAGGAGCAGTATCTAAACTTACATGAATGGGATGTGAGGGACTCAATCGAGGCATCATGAAAGGTTCCTGTAAATTCTGAGAATTTTCAGCGCTCACAACTTCAAGAGGGCTTTTTGGAGAGAACTGATGATAAGATAAATTGAGGAACGTCTTCTAAGGCATCCTCGGTTGGAGGAACTTCTTCATGATAAGGGGAAAATTATGGAGTGGTGCAGATAGAGGCAGTGTTGAATCTGTCGAGTTATAACATGGAGTTGGAGTGCAATCAGTAGGAAATATAGTTTTCTAAATGATTGGAGAAATAGTATCCTCTAGTGGAGGTTGGATAATTTCAGGTTCAGATGGTAGAGTTGTAGAAGATGAGTGAATAGTCTTCTTCTTCTTGGATGCAGGTGGTAAAGCAGATGATGATTTTGTGGGAGTGGAACTTTTTGTGGTGGAAGCTTTTTAGTGGGATTGGTCAAGAGGTTGAAGCCTCATCTATTTCACCTTCTTCATTGAAAATGTATTGTTAAAATGAACTGATTGTTCATCTTCAAGAGGGAGGTTGAAGAATTTGAAGATTTTGATCAGTATCATTCCGTAGGGGGCTGATCGACCCAAAACAACAGCGTTTAACATGAAATAAAAAAATTATATTTTGCAAGTGAAGAGGTGTGCCAGAAATGACATGATGGATGAGCAGGAGGTCAAGCTCAGTGACTTTCACAAAACTCTCATCCCTAGGCACAATGGAGTGCACACAGATATTGTGGAGGATACGCCACATAGGGAGAATGTTGGAAGTCACTTGAGGTTTAGGAGGTTTGATCATAGAGTTTTGGAGGATAGAGGTCCGTGTGATATTACATTGAGAAAACCAAGTTTCCGAGAAGCAATGTGCTCCTTCATCACATATATCTAGATTTTGACACAAAGTTAGTTGAGTTGATTTCCATATGGACCCCTTTAAGTACAATGCTAAAATTGGTGCTTCCTTTGAGGTTCGTTGATGTGCATGAAAGAAGTCCAACCAAACTGATCAAAGACTTTTTCCACATTGAATCCTCCCTATTTCAAATCATCAAGGCCAATAAATACCATTGACCACATACTTATGTTGCCATTTGGAAAAGTAGTTTGTCTATAAGGCTGGAGAGTCAAACAGTGGGACGTTTGTAGATTTCTTATAAGGAAAGGAGCGTGGTTTTTTTGGTTGATGGTGATTGAGATTTTTTGGTTGATGGTCATTGAGATTTTGGCATAGAGCCTTTGGAGGATAATTTTGCAGAGGATGGTTGAGGAATGGATTCTGCATAAATTGTTTGTTTAGAGTCATCAGAGTTGACGACATGAAAAGTGTTGTCTTGTGGAAGTGATTTTGTTTTTTAAGAAATAGCCTAAGACATGATTCTAGAGGGTCTTCTGATGGGTACAGAAGATGAAGTGTTCGAGGATGATGGGTTTTTTTTATTTGAGATTAGGAGGTGGAGATGTGAGGGTTGCAAATTGTAGAGGAGGATGAATTATATTTAAAGGTTCTTGAGTATGAGTTGCCTCAGAGTGATCGTTTTAATGACCTCCATACTCAGTGCTTGAGTAATCATCATGAATGTTTTCTGGAGGCTGATTAGATAGTTTACGCTTAACAGTGAGTTTGATACGAGCCATTAGTGTAAGCAATTGGAGAAAGAAAAAAAAGGAAGAATGAAGGTTTAAAGAGTATGAGGTTTGAGTTTGAAATGTTGTGATTGTTAAAGAAAGAAGAGGAAGGTTTAAGTAATAGGAGGTTGGAGTTTGAAAGGTTGTGATTGTTAGAGGAAAAGGAAGGAGGCAGGTAAGGAAGCTGCTGAAAAGGGAGCAATGATGATAGAGTAGGCAAACTAGGGGCATCTGAATGGTTGTAACGGTCATGACTAGCCATATGTGCATTAAATGTTGGACAGAAGCCAAGGAGGGGATTTGTGAGAGTTTTATTCGGCCACAAAATATTTATAAAGTTGGTCACAACTAAGGGGATTTTTTGTAGTGTATACTTTTATAATTCATATTGCATATAAGTAAGTAAATGTATTCTAAATCATTAGTCTTTTATTTTTATTTTTTTAAATTTTAATAGGGATCAACATATATATTCTATTTGGTGGGAGCATAATTAATAAGAAATTTTTATTTTAAATAATATATTGACAATCAGATTTGATTATTCTAATATCTAACAAGTAAATAAACAAAGATTAGCTCATTGTAATATACAATCCAAACACAAAGGAAAAAGGGAAGTAAAATTGAAATGAAAGAAGGAACAAATCCATAAATGTAGAAGATGAAAAAATCTACATAAATAAAAAGTGAGAGAAGGAGAAAGAGAAGTAAATTTGAAATGAGGGGGAAAAAGAAAAGAAAAGTATATTTTTT
>JBBPBR010000007.1:40246078-40262668 GCA_037974775.1 Cicer pinnatifidum
ATTATTATTATTAATAATATAAATTTTTTAATATTTCAAAACTACTACTAACTTTCTAAATTGATTTTATTAGCAAGATCAACACTTTAATAATCATGTTGTGACTTCAAAGGCAATTTTTATCAATGGATAATTAGTATTAGCTCGATTCAGTTAATAATTTCAAACATATAGCTAGTCAATAAATAAAAAAACTATTTCTAACTATTTACTATAACAAAAGAATAAATAATTAAATTTAGAAATACAAGTCCAATCAAAAGATAATTAATTCAATCATGTCAACAATTCAAATTAACTCACAATAAGAATTAATAAGTAATTAACAATTAACAATCATATTTCATAAATCATGTATTGCAAAAGAAAAATACATTGCACTTCACACAATAATAGTAGGTAAGTGTTTCGGTACTTAGCACGAAATAGATTAAACATAATTGAATAATCAAGATTGACAATTTATTAAGTGTTTCACCACTACGTTGACAAATGACTAATTGACAACTAACGCATAAACTAATTGGACACACATGCTTTGATACCATTAATGTGACACCTTAAACCCCAAAATAATATATATATATATATATATATATATATATATATATCATATTTCTATAAAATTTGCAGCGGATAAATAAAAATTTGTTTCTAGGAAAATAAATACTTTTATTTTTTTAATTTAGAATATCACGTTTCTCAAAAATCAAAAGGAACACTTTAAACTTATTTCCTCCATTAAAATAGTGCAATCTCAGTAAGCTTGATTTAAGTATAATTATTTGATTTAATTCTAAAAACATACTAGTACTTCTAAGGCTTTCATACAAAAATTCATTTCAAATTAAATAAGTAAAATACAAATTAGAACCCTTATTTCCAGTATCACCTATCAAAGCAGGGCTCCTCCCAAACTTGAAGTTCAAGACTCATTAACCTGTAACAACTGCGATTTCGCAAATTCAATGCCAAGGCAGTCAAACACAAACAACGAAAGAGGTGAGATTTGTAACACCCCAATTTTTAACAGCGTGGGTGTAATTTTTTTTTCCAAACCAATTTAAATTCATAAATCAATGAAAGAAATACTTTTGGATAAAATATTTAAGTCGTAACACCACGACAAAAGTCAACAATATTTACAAGCAGCTGAAATAGTTTTTGAAGCAAAAATCCAAATTATTTAAACAACAAAATACATCGGGGCTATGAGACCTATCAGACATAGCTCATACATCTGGGGTATCTCGACAGACACTTGCATAAAAGCAATGTCCCAAGAATCTCGATTTTCTCCACTTCACATCAAAAAGTGGAACATGAACCCATCAAAATAAAAGTCAAGCTGACAATATAAGGTATAGGTACAATCTTCCAAATTGAAATAAATACAACCACAAAAGATAGACACATAACACCTATACAACCGTCTAATCTAATCATGCTACAAAAACTATACAACTCAGGTGATCTCCGAAATTAACAAATATCACATAACATTTAAAATTTAAATGCACAAAATAACTTTTCAACTGAGTATAGACCTTAAAAGGGTTTTCATATGTCAAACATGCATAAAAAAAATTGAAAAATTAAGTTTTTAACAAAATTGCATTGTCATATTCGAATACAACATCCTTGTATTCGAATACAAGGATAATTCATAAGTTAGTAGTAAAACCAGCACATTGTATTCGACTACAGCATCCTCGTAGTCGAATACAAGTGTGAAGCCAGTGAAAAATCTTGCACATTTGTATTTGACTACCACATGGCGTAGCCGAATACAAGTGTTAAGTCAGTGGCAAAACTTGAATTTATGTTTCGAATACAACATCTTGTATTCGAATACAAGGCTGAAATTTCACTAAAACTGAACGTTTCACATATGTATCCGACTACACACTGCTTGTAGCCGAATACAACTCCTAAAATTTGCAAATTTTAGTCTGGAAAACGTTTCAAAATCATTCAACACATACCACACATAGTCAATAAATCACACTCATCAATTACGACAAAATCACAAACAACAACCGAGTATGTATATACAATCATCATAGTATATCAAACATGACTCGCGTGCCAAGCACCCTAATGCAATGTGTATCTGCCAAAATGCATGATTCCGGAATTCCAACCAGAACCCTCCTCGAAGGGACGTAAATCATAATTGTACTGCCTATCACAAACCTGTACTCATTAAGGAGGTGCCACCTATCACGGGTCAACATAATTTACTAAGAAGAATAAATCGTAAATATACACCTATCACATACCAATACTATTTACCGAGGTGACACCTATCACGGGTCAACACGATTTACTAAAAAGCGTAAATCATAAATGTACCGCCTATCACAGACAAATAATATTTACCGAGGTTCCACTTATCATGGGTCAGCACGATTTACAAAAATGTGCAGTCTATCACGGACCTACATGATGGGAAAATCCCCGCTAGGATAAGATGAACCAACAAATCACATGGCATTATCTCGTGGCCAATTACGGTCACCACTATCACCATGGCCCCATCACGGTCACCATGTACTATGAAATGCATGAGCATACTCTGAATCTTTCCACAATAATCATTAAATAAATAAAGTTATTAAAAGATTCCCCGTTTTTAATACTCATTGATCACTAATGATTTTGCAAATTAACCACATAGCATACTCAAACATATTTTCAAATTCAATCCACAATTCACACCAAATCATATCAATTCATTTTTCCACAAAATCCACACATAAAACACATCTAAAAAATTCATAATATTAATTATGAACACATCCATCACACCAAACATGAATCACCACAAACCACACCTCAAACACATCAAATTCAAATTCCACAATTTCACTTATAAAACGCATTAAATTCATTTTCCACAAATCTACACATCAAATTTATTTTCCACAAATTCACATATAAGGTCATAAATGCAAACTAAAAGTTTGGAAGGAGCCATTACATTAACTATCACTTTAACAACCATTTACGGCACCGCGATTAATTTCAGTAAAACTTTCGCTTGCGTCGTTGCTTCAAAAACTAGCTCACTAGCATCGTAGCGTGGCAAGGAGCAACTTTCCCTTATGTCACTTCTCGAAAGGAAACTTAGATGTTGAAGAAAAGTGGAGGTTTGTTTTCTTCAAACAGAGAAAAAAGAAAAAGAGAAGGAGGATGGCGCAAGCCCGCGCGGGGGCGCGCGCGCGCGCACACACACACACACACATATATATATATAATTTTAACAAATATCTAAATATTTAGATATTTTATAAAAATTATCATTACACCTGTCGCATCACATCACTTCTCAAACAACTTTTCAAAAAAAAATATCTTATCTCGCCTCAATTCGATCGGCAGATGAATTTTTCTGCAATAAGTGACATCTTAAAAAAAATATGTTTGATGTTAAATTCTTCGTAACATAATTAAATTATTCTTCGACAAATAATTTTAATCGCGTCTCAAAAAAAAAAAAAAAATATATATATATATATATATATATATATATATATATATATATTAAACATATTAATAACTCTAAAAATATATTTTTGGTACTTAATCCACAAAATAAAATAAAATTGGCTAAATGTCTCAGCAATTCAACATACAGTACATCAAAATTGCATAAATTAGCATTTTAAAAAAAATTAAAGGTCTTACATTACTACCCTCCAAAAAGAAGTTTTGTCCTCGAAACTTAAGATAAGAATAATAACCATGCTAGGTTTGCACTCAAACTCAACATACATGATAGAACTTGTTTCGTGATGCCTCCATGAAGAAAGTGTCGTTTATCCCTTTTCATAGGATGCTTAATAACATTACGCGCTATCATAGTCTGTAAGACTCGCCTGTTCCATTCAACATGATTTTCTCTACTATCAAGAAGAGATTAAGGATGATCAGTTCCTCAATTTGTTAATAAGTAGCCAACAACCATGATGGTGGCTTAGATTATCTTAACTGAACTGTAATAGCATTATTTCCGACTTGCACTTAAGGTTATTCTAATGCACAAGCGGTCAAACTATTTTCTTAACGTTCACTAAGTTTCCGTTATTTTCCTATAACTTTGATCCTATCGGCGAAGTACAATCGCCCATAGCTATGTCACAAAGCCTCATATACGTTCACTTCGTACGAAACATCCATTAGGTATCAAACCGAACCACTAAGTATGACACTAACATACTGAGCCCAAAACAATCATTATAGCCGAGAACTCCCTAATTTCTCTATTGCCCACAAATCCTCGATTTCTTTAGTCGCACAACTACATCAAACTACAACGTCCTTATCAAAATGTTGGTCTAATTATAACTTTAATAATTACATCCCAACATTCGGTTGGTGATCAAAGTTTCCTCAAATATTTTCGACCACATGTCAGAACTATACCACCTAAAACACAAACTTCCTTCAGGTTTAGTGCTTCGTTTCAAGAGTCACGTCTCCAACAAAATTGAACTTGAATTTCATTCCTGATTAAGACCTACATTTGTTTCATGCCTTAACACCTCAAATTCAAACTTCACTAATCCATTTCCTACATACTTCGCAATTCTAGACAAACCAAAAAATAATTTTCCTACATCTACTACCAACATTCATTTTGATACTTCTCAATTCCGCCGCGTCCTTTATTTGCAGCTTGATGATTATCTTTTCATTATGACAGGTCAAACACATTGTATTCACTCCATCATTTTTCCATTTATACAATCCTTAAATTTCTACCTTGAACCTTGATACATCTTCATTATAGTGATTTCAATAAATCAAGCCTTACTAGTTCCTACCAAACTTTTCCATTTCATGCTCAATTCTTTCCTACCAAACAAACATTTAACTCTGTTGATTGACAAACAAAATAGCAACCCCCATGACATGTACTCAAGTAGCGCCTTTGTATCATTGGTATACCTTTATAATAACAATGTCTGAATTACAGGTGAGATAATTTCTTTCATGAATCTTTAATTGACATAAGCTACATCTCTATGTGCTGCTCCAACAAGTTTTCTTGGCACATTTTTCCAAAATTTGGTTCACTCACTGGATTCTTATTCCTTTTCAACCTTCACCGAGATGCAAAGTGAAAGAATTAAACAATTAAACGTCTTAAATAATTATTTCTCAAATGTTGCCAATAAGCATTTCCTATGGAGTAATTAGCTATAAACCTCATACTCATAACATTGCAGTGAAATATCTCAAAGACCCTAAAGCATTTCCTAGTCACTGAAACACTCATTTTAAATCTTAACGCTTGACTTCCCAAGACCAACATATAAATCATAAATCATTTGTTACATTTCTTCTTTTTCACTTTCTATCATTAAATAAAATTATAAAATCTGACCTCGAAATCTCCAAATACTCATCACACCGTCTAATTTCATCCATTTCATCTTAAGATACAAATCAAGATCTTATTCATCATTGAATCTAATTGTCTTAGTAATCTCACTAGTTAAAAACTCTTCTAATCATAGCACAACATTTTTAGTAGATCTTCAAACACTCTCATCCTAAACCTGAATTATTTATCCCTTGTCTACCTCAACTACCTCAATTATACAAGTTTAAGGTGTCACTTGGTCCTCCATCCAATCTTGTGGATTTTAAATCATTGACTTATCAAATCATCTTAGGGTCCCAAATCAAATCTCGAATAATGCCCCCGACTTATCAAAATATTCACACTCTGCTAGTAATTACCATCATTTAATAAGCACTCAAAGCTTACATTGCTACAATCTCTAAGTATTGTCGTACTCTATACTTACAATGCCACTTAATAGTAACATGTGGTTCAATACATCAAGGCTTAACTCCTTGTGTTTATCCAAACTTCACCCAAAATTCACACTTATGCGTTTATAGTTTCATCTAAAATCACTATCCATACTTACCATCTCCTAATCCACACATAAATTTGTCACTTATCGAATAAATATATATTCTTACTCCTATAATCGTCATGAGATTCATACTTAACAATCTGAGTCGCAAATCTATTTTAACTAGAATGCTCGACTTTCCCCCTCAAGGTATCGACTATTCCTCAAAGTGTACTTTATCTAACCAAAGTAGTATTTTTACGACCCTTAACTTTAATACAAGTCTCTTTCGTTGACACCTAAGCACCAAAGGCTATTCCAAATTGAATCCCTATCTTCTCAATAATTCCATGGTGTTCACACCTCTTTCACAGTTATCCAACTTCATCCAGTCTCATCATGAAATCTACCAGGTGAACATCTAATAATCTTCTTAAAAAGCTCACCACTTAGATCTTTACATGAAATCACCTATTAGTCTAACTTTAATCCATCCATACCCATCATCTTTGAGTTACCATCAACAACATAGCTTATGTGTCCTTGGAACCACTTCATAAATCCCATGCCGTCATGATTCGCCTTAAGCATGTCTGACAATTTATCATTTCAAAGATATTTTCCACTTCTTGAATCCATTGATAAGCATTTTATGGGTTCTCCTTACCATTGAACTTTAGAGGATTGTAACGACGAAAATCTTCCAATCCCCTTGACTCAGCAGCACTGATATCTCTTTCCCTCTTCTCCGGATCCCGTAGAGTCATTGTGTAAGACCCATAGTTTTAAACTCGAATATATGTTTTTTTTAGTGTATTTTGGTATTGAACTCTGAGACTTTTTAGCCAAGTTATTGATATTTTGTGAGTTTAATGCCCAAAAATATCTTTTGATGCTCTGATTAAAATTATTCGTCGATAAATAAATTAGATTAAGTACGGTGAATTTTTTGTCGAAGAATAATTTATTTATGTTACAAAGAATTTAATATCGGGCAGTTTGGTTAAAAATATCTCGGGTTGCTGAAAATTGCATCTGTCAAATGAGTTGTGGCAAGAGTTGATATGTTTATCAAATGATTTGAGAGGTTATGGGTGAAATGGTAATTTTAATGAATATCTAGCTATTTTTAGATATTTGTTAAGTTATAATTAATATATATAAAAATATATATGTTTGGAGGGAAAAAGAAAGGAAAAAGAAAAAGAAAGGAAATAGAAAGGAAGGAAAAAGGAAGAAAAGAAAACTAAAAGAAAATCATTTCCTCCCAGCCTTCGCATGAACTTCTTCTTCTTCCTCCTTCACTGTTTCGCAAACCTAAACCCACAAATACAAATCTTCACTTTTCTTCTAGATCTAAGCTTCATTTCGCCAAGAGATAGAAAGGAAAGTTGTTCATCTCCACACTACGGTGCTAGTGAACTAACTTTGGAAGCGACGTCGCGAGCGGAGATTTTACCAGAATTAATTACGGTACCGTAATCGCGTGTTAGAACTATCGTTAAGGTAGGGCTCCTTACAAACTTTTAGTTTGCATTTAGGGACTTATTTGGGGTTGTGTGGAAAATAAATTTATTGGGTTTGAAGTGTAGATTTGGGGAAAATGAATTTAATGCTTTTATGGGTGAAAGTTTGGAGTTGGGTTTTTTGGTGAAATTGATGAGTGTTTTCATGAAAATGGAATTTGATTCATTATATGTGTGTTGTTGAGGAAAAGAAATTTGATGTGTTTGAGTTGTGGTTTGTGAAAATTAGTTGGGCATGTGTTATATTTGAGTTTTGTGGAAATTTGTGGTGATTGATGATGGAACTTGGTGTGGATTTTGTGGTTTTTGAATTGGTCGAATTTAATGTAAATTGTGGATTAAATTTGATGTGTGTGGTGGAAATTGAATGTTTGAGTATGCTCTATGTGGAATTTGAAAATCGTTAGAGTTATATGAGTATTAAAAATGAGGAATATTTTAATATCTGCATTTACTTAATGATTGTCGTGAAAACCGTTAGAGTTAAATGAGTATTAAAAATGGGGAATCATTTAATATCAGCATTTACTTAATGATTGTCGTGGATAGAGTCAGAGTATGCTCATGCATTTCATTGTACATGGCGACCGGATGGGCCATGGTGATAGTGGCGACTGGATAGGCCACGAGATGATACCATGTGATTTGTTGGTTCATCTTATCCTTGTGGGGATTGTCGCGTAGTGTAAGGTCCATGATAGACTGCATATTTTTGGTAAATTGTGCTGACCCGTGATAGGTGGCACCTCAGTAAATAGTACTTTGGTCTGTGATAGGCTGTACATCTACGATTTACGTTTTTAGTAAATCATGCTGACCCGTGATAGGTGGCACCTCGGTAATTAGTACTTCGGCATGTGATAGGCGGTACAATTATGATTTACGGCCCTTCGAGGAGGATTTTGGTTTGGAATTCCGAGTCCATGCTTTTTGGCATATACGCATTGCATTGGGGTGTTTGGCACGCGAGTCATGTTTGATTCAAGATTATGATTGAGTGTTTGAACTCAAGTGTTTGTTGTGGTTATGCCATAATTGCTAAGTGTGAATATTTTGGATTTGTGTGTAAGTGTGATTGATTGCAAAACCTTTTCGAAACTCAAGTTGTCATTGTGATTGTGCAATAATTACTAAGTGTGATTGTTTGGATTTGTGTGTAAGTGTTGATCGAAACCTTTTTGAAAGTTGAACTTTGCTATTTTCTTATGTGTATTCGAATACAGAAGGTTGTATTCGAATACAGACATCCTATTTTAGCTACTGACTTATGTGTAGTCGAATACAGAAGGTTGTATTCGAATACAGACATGTTGTTTTTGCTATTGACTTATGAAACAACCTTGTATTCGAATACAAATATGTTGTATTCGAATACAACAGTGCAGTTTTGTTTAAAACTCAATTTTTCAACTTTGATTATGCATGTTTAACATATGGAAACCCTTTCAAGGTGCATGCTAAGTTGAAAGGTCATTTTATGCATTTGAAATTTAACTACTATGTGTTAATTGTTAATTTTTGTTGGTGACCCTTTACAACTATTGTGGAAATTTGGGTTTTGCCCTCAGATGAGAACCAAGACCATCCTACAGGTTAGTACCCTGTAGATGCAAAGGTAGTTGGACACACCTAACTGGATTTGTGTCAAGAGGATCTTGCAGAGCGCGTGGAGATCACTCGGGTTGTATAGTTTTTGTAGTATGATCAGATTAGGTGGACATATAGGGACTATATGTCTTTCTTTTTGGTTGTATCTATTTTAATTTGGAAGACTGTACCTATACCAATATTGTTACCTTAACTTTTTATTTGATGGGTCCATGTACCACTTTTTGATGTGATGTGGGGGAGTTAAAATTCTTGGGGTAGTTCTTTTGTACATACTTTGATGTGAAAATACTTTGGATTTGTATTTCAAAAACTATTCCGCTACTTATAAATATTGTTGACTCTTGTCGTGTGGTACGACATAAATATTTATCCAAAAATATTTCCTTCTTTATTTCTTTGTTTTTATGAATTTGTTTTGAAAAAAAAAATACACTCGCATTGTTAAAAATCGGGGTGTTACACTTTGCAGCAACAGAAACAACCATGTTATTCATAGCTTCAGTCATTTGATCATTCCCATTGACATTGATTGTTGCAGCGTTATCCCTTCTTGGAGGCATTGTTTCCCCAAAATCAAAAGAAATCTCAACACCCCTTAGAGTAATTCCAAAAATAACTTTTGACTACACTAGACCTGACAACTACACTAGACATAACAACTAGACCTGACAACTTAACCCGATGCATGATCAGATAATCACTCCCAACCTACAGGTTGACCTACAATCTAAACCAAAGCTCTAATACCAAATTGCAACACCCCAATTTTTAACAGCGCGGATGTATTTTTTTTCAAACCAATTTAAATTCATAAATCAATGAAAGAAATACTTTTGGACAAAAGTCAACAATACTTACAAGTAGCAGAAATAGTTTTTGAAGCAAAAATCTAAAGTATTTAAACAGCAAAATACATCGAGGCTATAAAGACCTATCAGAAATAGCTCATGCCTCTGGGGTATTCTCGGCACATACCTGCATAAGAGCATTGCCCCAAGAATCTCGACTTTCCCTATGTCACATCAAAAAGTGGAACATGGACTCATCAAAATAAAAGTCGATCTGACAATATAAGGTATAGGCACATTCTTCCAAATTGAAATAAATACAACCACAAAAGAAATACAGATATCCCCTATTCAACCATCAAATCTGATCATGCTACAAAAACTATACAACCCGAGTGATCTCCACGTGCCCCGCAAGGTCGTCCTTACACAACTTCGGTGAGGTATGTCTAACTACCTATCCATCTCCAGGGTACTAACCGGTAGGATGATCTTGGTTCTCATCTGAGGGCAAAACCCAGATTTCAACAATAATTGTAAAGGTCACTATCCAAAAATTTTCAACTTAGAATACACCTTGAAAGGGTGTTCATATGTCAAACATGCATAAACAAGTTGAAAATGATGTTTTTAATAAAACTACCACATGGCATAGCCAAATACAAGTGCTAAGTCAGTGACAAAAATTGAATATCTGTTTTCGAATACAAGGCTGAAATTTCACTAAAACTGAACGTTTCACATATGTATCCGACTACACAGTGCTTGTAGTCGAATACAACTGCTAAAATTTTGCAGAATTCAGTCTCAAAAACGTTTCGAAATCATTCAACACACAAAGTCAATCAATCACACTCATCAATTACGGCACAATCACAAACAACAATCAAGTATGTATATACAATCATCACAGTATATCAAACATGACTCACATGCCAAGCACCCTAATGCAATGTGTATATGCCAAAATGCATGATTCTGAAATTCCAAACAAAACCCTCCTCGAAGGGACGTAAATTATAATTGTACCGTCTATCACAGACCAATACTAATTAACGAGGTGCCACCTATCACGGGTCAACACGATTTACTAAAAAGCATATATCGTAAATTTACCGCCTATCACAGACCAATACTATTTACCGAGGTACCACATATCACGAGTCAATACGATTTAATAAAAAGCGTAAATCGTAAATGTATTGCTTATCATAGACCAATACAATTTATCGAGGTGCCACATATCACGGGTCAGCACGATTTAAAAAAATGTGAAATCTATCACAAACCTACACGACGCGAAAATCCCCGCAAAGATAAGATGAACCAATAAATCACATGGCATCATCTTGTGGCCCATTACAGTCACCATTATCACCATGACCCCATCGCAGTCACCCTGTACTATGAAATGCATGAGCATACTCTAACTCTTTCCACAACGATCATTAAGTAAATGCATATATTAAAAGATTCCCCGTTTTTAATACTCATTTATCACTAATGATTTTTCAAATTCACCACAGAGCATACTCAAACATATTTTCAAATTCAATCCACAATTCACACCAAATCATATCAATTAATCTTTCCACAAAATCCACACATAAAACACATCTCAAAAATTCATAATATTAATTATGAACACATTAATGACACCAAACATGAATCACCCTAAACCACACCTCAAACACATCAAATTCAACTTCCACAAATTTACCCATAAAACGCATTAAATTCATTTTCCACAAATCTACACCTCAAACACATCAAATTTAATTTCCACAAATTCATATATAAGGTCCTAAATGCAAACTAAAAGTTTGGAAGGAGCCATTACCTTAACTATCACTTTAACAACCGCTTACGGCACCGTGATTAATTTCGGTAAAACTTCTGCTCGCTTCGAAAACAGCTCACTAGCACTGTAGCGTGGCAAGGAGCAACTTTCCCTTCGGTCACTTCTTGAAAGGAAGCTTAGATTTTGAAGAAAAGTGAAGGTTTGTTTTTTAGTTTTGTTAAAAAAAAAAAAACACTAACACATGTGTTTGTTTTCTTGAAACAGAGAAAGAAGAAAAAGAGAAGGAGGGTGGCGTGAAAACAAGGAACTGTACTGATTTTCTTCTTTCTTTCTTATATAATATTTTTAAAAAATATCTGAATATCTAGATATTTTATAAAAATCATCATTACACATGTCACATGACATCACTTATCAAACCACTTTTCAAAAAAAATATCTTCTCTCGTCCCAATTCAATCGACAGATGAATTTTTCTGCAACAAGTAACATTTTTAAAAAAATTTGTTTGGTATTAAATTCTTCGTAACATAATTAAATTATTGTTCGACAAATAATTTTAATTGGGTCTCAAAAAATAAAAATATATAAATATTAAACATATTAATAACTCTAAAAATATGTTTATGGTACTTAATCCACAAAATAAAATAAAATTGGCTAAATGTCTCAGAAATTCAACACAAAGTACACCAAAATTACATAAATTAGGATTTAAAAAAAATTAAGGGTCTTACAAGATTCAAAACTATGTTGATAATATAATAGAAGTAAGAAGAACACGCAAAAAATCAATATAGAACTGTATCATTACACAAGCACTACTCAAGAAAAATATCACGTTAAAAGTCAAAATCACTGAAGGAAAATCAATACGTTACATTATAACATCAAATCATCTAAGAGAAATTATAATCACAGGAGATACACATTAATCACAAGAAAGTACAATGTTATGCATGAGCTTAAACTCTACTTCATAATGTGGTACCATTCTAACTCTGAAGTACTTAGTTAGAAGGCTTGATATTATGTCATTGCACTGGTGGACGGTCAATTCAAATTGGCCCTGTCCTCATAGATCCCATCAACTCAATCTGAGACACATATACACGATAGTCAAGGTAAACGTGCGTTGCATGGTAGCTCCCGATATTTGGAGCGCTACCTCCAAGTTACCTAGGAATTCCCCACCCGAATACCTTGAAGGTCAAATAATCTTTCTTTAAGGCTCAACAGCATACCGCCACGATCAGGCTCATTTAGTTGTATTTCCCCAAAATCACTAGGCTTGTCAGGCCCTACCTATATGATGATAAAATAATCTCCACTTCACAAATTCTCAATATATATTTTCTCCCCTCGTTAACATATGATACTCCATTAAGATCGTTATCTTAAACACATATTGCAATCACCACTATTTCACCAACTATGGAGTTACTTCAATATTCACATCACAAATTCATAACATCACTATCATTAATCATATTTCATCACATAAACTCATCACAATTTTATAGCATCACTATCATCAATCATACATCATGATATTGACCTATCACAAATTTATAACGTCATTATAATTAACTATACATCACCATAATAACATATACTTATCAAAATGAATTCACCTTTTATTATATCATCACATAAACCCATCTAATCAAACATATGCATCAAATTTATTTGACATTCCATATCACAATAATATCAAATACCAAATATCATAATAATATCAAATGCCACACATTTAACAAAATTAAATCAAATATAACAATAATATCAAATGTCTCACATTTAACGAAATTAAATCAAATATCACACTAATATTACATACAACACATTTAACAAAAATAAATCAAATATCACATATTTGACGAAGTAAAATCAATCAACACCTTATAAATATTTCTATTCCACATTTTAATCTCACAATTTCCATATTTTCACACAAACCAATTTATCACTCAAAGGGCTAATATCGTAGGTAGCGAGACCCGAATGAATCGTTGAGAAATACGGTTTTCCCGTTAATCTCACAATATATTATACTTACGAATTCAAACGATCTCTCACTCCTTACCTTATTTCAATGCTTTCACACACAATTGATCTCAATAATTTATGGGTAAACATTAAAAATAAATTATGAGAAGACACTCTAAAATTAATTTCAAAATTTGATCAAGGAATCTTACCATAAATCAGAAAAACCAATCAGTGGATAATATATCCATTTTTCACACGGTCATTTTGGCGTTGGTTTCACTCAAATCGGACTTACGGTGAATAAGAACGGTGCAAAATAACGAATTTTGAAAATGGAGAGGTCTAGTATTTTAGAGAGAAATCGGGATTGTAACAATTTACAATTTACTTCATTTATGCTTTGTTAACAATTTACTTCATTTACACATGAGTCAAACCCATGAGTCTCCTTTTATGCTTTAATATTACTATTTTTATTTTATTTTTTTAAAACACAATTTCATTAATAAAACATTATTAATATTTCAAAACTAATAATTTATAAAATAAAATAATTAATCTTTTAAAATACATTAATAATCAAAACTTTCATATTCAAATTAATCACTATAATTATATTTATTTTTTCAAATACTTACATTAAATTACTACCATCGTTAGAAAATATTTGAATTTATAAAATAAATAAATATAACATCAACACTTTATATTAATTATTAATTCAAAATAAATAAATATAAAATCACAATGTCATAACAAGTATATGAAAATCAAGAAAATCAAATACAATATTACTACTATCTCAAGATAATTATTTATAAAATAAATAACTAAAATTAGAAAATAGTTATAAATATTTTAAATATAACTACGTACACACTTAATATCAATCAAACGCATTGTAAAATATCATATAAATTGCTTAAGCGCATGTACACGTAAAATCGCCAAAATTATTATTCTTTAAATATTATAATAAAATATTATTTTGAAAAATATATAAAATATATATTTGTTATTTAGTTTACTCATCTAGTCTAATATGTATAAAAGTAGCACACCGTTTAAAGCACTCATATAACCAAAATTAATCATGAAGTTTATCAACATATAATCTAAAATAATTTTAACATCAAATTAATTATTTAAAATAATATTTCATTAATAAAATAGTTTATTATAAAATTCAGGGTGTTACATAAAGCACATTGACTCCTTTATTTAACTTTTTTAGTTCAACTTCCTCAAGTAACATGAAATCTATCTAAATCTTAATAACATTCTAGCTAATTTATTTTTTGACAAGTCAAATGCCAATTACACTTTCGATTGCATCTGAGGTTAGAACTATTGATAATTAGAGTCTTAAATGGTGGCTTTAACCTAATTAAGGAAATAGTTATAAAGTGTTGCTTGTGAATAAAAAGCTAATTGGTAGATTTAATCCTACCTGGTACAATCAATAGGCTTAAATGATACAACCTTTTTAATGAGGTCATAACCAACCAACAAATTTTGCTGAGCCAAATTCCCAAAGATTGAACCAATTTGAGATGGGATAAATCCCAAACAAACCGTCCCACGTGCAATTGGAATAAAGGTACTAATAGAATGTAATTCAACATCTGCACCTTTGAAATTTGCTGTGATTATAGGAAAATCATATGCATCTGAAGTGACACTGTAGCAAAGGCTAAATATATTATTTGGATCTTCAACACGTTCTAGGTCAACCAATTCTGCTACAGCTGATTCCAAATTAGTATAATCCTCGCTTGGTAAAAGCGTCAATGTAGTACCTGAATCAATAATGATGTTACCCTCATCACCACCCCTTGAATCTCCAACGAATTCTATTCTTTTGTTTCCTACTGTAAATGCTTCTAATGTCAAATAGTAAAAAGGTTGTGGGTCTTTTTTCAGTAAGGGAGTTGACACAACACCTTGTCCTGAGACCACAGCTGCATCTCCAAAATGGAGTTTGCTTGTCCCTTTTGACTCAACCAACAATGGCACCAAACAATAAGAGAACTTTCCACCAATTGTTGATCCCAATTGTGTTATAAGAGACACAGATCCACCTCCAAGGCCAACTATACCAGAGGTTTTACCACCAAATGTCCCTGCATTGTCGGTTCCACATCCTATTACGGTTTTAGGAAACGAAAGAGAACGACCATTGGTGGAATCTAATGTAAGAATATCGATACTAAGATCTCCTCGTGAATGAGATTGATCGCCATACTTAATGGAATATTGGCAAGAATCTTGATTAGAACAAGAAGAGTCTCTCACATCGTTACATGTATTAGACTCACAAGGAATGTTTTTGTAACTTGATGATGTTGATGGATCAAATATAGGAGTAGTTTGGTTGAAACATTCTTTACAAGGCTTACATTGAAGCCAAACAATATCACTACCCGTATCAGCAACACCATATAACTTGAATGGTGGGGTACCAACTGAATAAGTCATGAGATATCCACCTCTGTCAGGGACTACAGTCGATTCAGGACTATTAGTGACTGAATCTTTGTAGAAATGGTTAACACGACTGATGGATTGACGTGCGGCATTGACAACACGTTGGTATTTGGTTTGTGTAGGTTGGTAGAAGGGTGATTTTAAAGAGTCGTGGTGGATGAGTTCAACACTAAAACCATTGTTTAATGCATGGGAAAGAGAAACAACGAAACAAAAGAAAAATAAAAAAAGGTTAAGAAAGGAACGTGTGTACATTGTTGTTGTCATGATAATGTTGGATGTGAAAATATGATATCATTAATGGCTTTTTATAAGAATATTTTTGAGCTATAGTATTTTTGGAATTGCATAGAATTGAGAATGTACATAGACGCGTTCATAAGAAATGAAGAAATAAACTACTTAATACGTAATTATTCCATCATCATTCCTTAAAGTAAAATCAAAAGTCAAAAACAATTAAAGTAACTAATTTAAGTTGTTTTATTAATATGTAAATATATGTATTCTTC
>JBBPBR010000007.1:40262678-40282997 GCA_037974775.1 Cicer pinnatifidum
TTAAATATTTAAAAAAATTTGTCTCTACAATTTTGCTTAAACTTTATTTGTTATATATTTTAAACAATTTTGTCTCGATGGAATATTTATGCTAAAATTTATATATTTTAATGTGATGTTATCAGTATAGTAGATACATATTAAATATTTGAAGACTATTTAAAATTATATATATATATTCCAAACCAAGTTCATGTATAATTGAGATAAAGAATCATTTTATTGATTCCAATTACTTTATAATATATAATGTAAATATGATTGTCTTTTACAAGATTCATTAAAAAAGAAATATTTTAATTATTATATATATATATATATATATATATTATCTCTTGTGATTGGAATTGTCATAAAAGAATTAGATATAAAATGATAGTAAAATTATGTAAAAAATTAACTCATGCATCACACTATTATAAGTTTGATTTATATAGTTCATTATACGCAAGCATTACACGCACAAATTAAGAAATGATCCAAAAAAAAATTTCTATCTAAAAATAAAAATTAAAAAAGTTATTAAATAAAACTAATAAATAAATGTTATATCAAAATAGATGATAAGTAAAAATATATAGTTGAATAAAAAAAATCTATATTTAAATTGAAATGCAAATAACTAATATGTATTTTTTTTATATAAGTTCTTTCCACTTGAAGTAATCTATTTAAGCTCTGTTTGACAAAAAATATACGTTCCTCTCTTAGAGGAGATTCGTGTCACGACCCGAAATTTAAATACCGTGATCGGCGCACAAGCTATACTCCTAGCCTGGCAAGCCTATCAACTAACTTAACAATTAAACAACTAAATCTCTCTTTCACAATTTAAAAATATATATATGTTTTTTCTCGAAATTTCGACAGAGTATCCTCTATAACTTCAACATTTCCAAATTTTTCAAAACCCCTGTTCAGCTTTCAATCCAGTCATAATTCAAATAACATAATCAAATTGCTTAATACACTTCCCAAAAAAAACTAAATAGACTTTCTAGACTCCAAAATAGTTGTAATTTACATAGACTCAACAAATGTTACAAAAATGGTCCTCGATCAAAGAGGCCTACCAAAAAAGAAGTATGTTGAGACTTGAATCAAATAATAGATTCCTACTCAGCTGCTTGCGAATCTGAAAAAAAATAAGCAACATGAAGGGTAAGTCACAAAGACTTAGTGAGGAGACAACAACCACCATCAATTAGAAGGGAAACACAAAAGGCACGAATAACTGTTTAATCGCTTGACATAAATATTAAAAATCCAGTGAATAACAAAACGAAATCAAATGAACAACCTTAAAATCATCATAAAAATCAAATAAGTAACAATACAAATTTTTATAACCAAGAGGCAACTTTATCTCATTGATAGCCCTTTCCTCCTAAGGGTGGCATTTCCCTTAGGGGCGGCTCCATCTAACGGATGACCCTCTCCTCTCAATCCCGCAACGCATCATCACGTATCAATTAGGGAGCTTACATCTCGTTGATATCCCTCTCCTTCTACGGATGACCTCTCTCGTAGGGGCGACTCCATCTAACGGTTAACTCTCCCTAATCAACACGTGGTAACTAGATGCACCTAACGCAGTTAACGATTTAATAATAATAACACCGATTCCCAAAACACGTATTAAAAATCATTTTATCGTAATTCATGAAAAACATACTCAATCGCATAATAATTCAAGATTTAAATACTGTAGCTCATACGTAAATCAAAATAATAACATATTATATAACAACGACCGTTAAATTAAATAATTGACGAAATCGAGATAAAATTCAAAGGTTGTGTTTCCCAAATTTTTCAATAAATACTTTAATATAGAAAACAAGTAAAATAATAATAATAATAATAGCAGTATAAAAATATATGACGATGATCATCGTCAACTCACAGTTATGGAGAATCGTCTAAGTTTGCTCTTCAACAACTCTCAGAGTAGCTAGTAGGGTCTCAGTTGACAAATCTGAGTATAAAAAATATTTCCAAGACTTTAGAAAAATTATTCTAAAGTTTAGCTAACTCTAGGAAACCCTAAAAATCATTTAAATCTACTCTGAGCATAAAATAAGATTTTTAAGCAAAACTACATTTTTCTATGAATTCATACTAGGATTAGAGTTGTGTACTTACCTCAAAGAGTGTCAATCAACAACTCTCATGAGATAGATACCCCTTTTCTCTAGAGCACAAACCCTAACTCACAAATCCTAACCAAGAGCATTTTTCAATGGTTGTGAGGATGTTAAATTCATTTTTTAATGGTTGATAGTTTGGGTATTATAGAGAGGAAAGAATCAAGGAGAAGGGAAGGAGAGAAAAAAAAAAAACAAAAATGGGGAAAGGGGGAAATGGTTGGCCGAGAAAGAGGGAGAGAGAAAAGGAAGGGAAAAATGAATTAGAAAATGAGGTGGAAAGAGGAAGTTTGTGTTATTTAATTATTATTATTATTATTATTATTATTATTATTATTATTATTATTATTATTATATTATAATTATCTTTTCGGTTTTAAAGAAAATACGGGCGTAACAATCTCCTCCCCTTATATAAATTCGTTCTCGAATTTATATGGCTTTTTATTTAATTGATAAATACTACTGACCTTGAGTTTCAACATAAGTGTGGGTACTTTGCACAGATGACTTCTTCGGTTTCTCAAGTAGTTTCTTCACCGGATGGACCACGCCAAAGAACTTTTACTGAAACGATATCCTTTGAGTGTAAACGTCTCACTTGACGATCTAATATAGCTACTGGATGTTCAACGTACGATAGACTCTCATCTAACTGTACGTCTTCATGATTAATCACATGAGAAGGGTCATGAAGATACTTTCGAAGCATCAAAATGTGAAAAACTAGATGAACTCCCGAGAGATCCGGTGGAAGTGCCAAGCGATACGCTATTGGTCCAACCCTTTCCAAAATTTCAAATGGTCCAATGAATCTTGGACTTAGTTTCCCCTTTTTACAAAATCGCAAAACTCCTTTCATTGGTGAGACTCGTAGGAATACATGTTCTCCCCCTGAAAACTCTAAGGGACGACGCCTCTTATCAGAATAAGATTTTTGTCTACTCTGAGCTGTCACTAAGCGTTCCCGAATCAATTTAACTTTTTCAATGGCATCTTGAACCAATTCTGGACCGACTAATTTAGCTTCACCGACTTCAAACCATCCTATCGGAGACCTACAACGTCGTCTGTACAAAGCCTCGAACGGAACCATCTGAATACTAGATTGATAACTATTATTGTATGCAAATTCCATCAAGGGCAAATGTTGATCCCAACTACCCCCAAGATCCAGAACACAAGCACGAAGCATATCTTCCAATATTTGTATAGTCCTTTCAGATTGACCATCTGTTTGAGGATGAAAAGTTGTGCTAAGCTTCAAACGAGTTCCTAATGAAGTTTGGAACGACTTCCAAAATTGAGCAGTAAATTGAGCCCCATGATCAGAAATAATAGACACCGGTACACCATACAAAGAGACAATTTTATCTAAATAAAGTCTAGCATATTGAGATGCAGTATAAGTAGTCTTCACAGGCAAAAAGTGTGCACATTTGGTCAACCAATCTATAATCACCCACACTGAGTCATAACCCTTTTGGGTTCGTGGTAATCCTGTGACAAAATCCATAGTGATGCCTTCCCACTTCCACTCAGGTATTTCAATAGGTTGAAGTAATCCTGCAGGCTTTTGGTGCTCAGCTTTTACTTGTTGACACACTAAGCACTTAGAGACAAAATCTGCTACATCTCTTTTCATCCATTCCCACCAATACAATTCTCTCAAGTCTTGAAACATCTTATTAGAACCTGGTTGAATAGTGTAAGAAGAATGATGAGCCTCCTCTAAAATTCTCCTCCTAAAGTCGCCCACATTTGGAACACACAACCGAGACTTCAACCTCAGCACACCATCAGAATCAACTGAAAAGTTTGAAATTTTACCATTGTGAACATTATTTACCATATTCACCAAGTATGGGTCTTGACTTTGAGCTCCTTTGATATCATCAACTATGGTTGGACGAATTTGTATGTGAGCTAAAAACAACCTCGAATGACCAAGTTCAAATTGAATTCCACTTTCAACAACTTCTTGAAATTCTTTAACTATTGGCCTCTTTACTTCTGCTATATGAGCAAGATTGCCCATGGATTTCCTACTCAAAGCATCTGCAACAACATTTGCTTTCCCTGGGTGGTATAAGATTGTGCAATCATAATCTTTCAAGAGTTCCATCCACCTTCTTTATCTTAAATTTAAGTCTCGCTGCTGAAAGATATACTTAAGACTTTTATGGTCGGTATAAATCTCACAAGTTTCACCATATAGATAGTGTCTCCAAATCTTAAGAGCAAAAATAACTGCAGCCATTTCCAAATCATGTGTGAGATAGTTCACTTTATGCCTCTTGAGTTGTCTAGATGCATAGGCAATAACTTTACCTTGTTGCATAAGTACACAACCGAGACCAACTCTAGAAGCATCACAATAACTGCATAACTTTCACCACCTATAGGTAATGCCAAAATAGGTGCTGACGTCAAGTACTCCTTCAATTTTTGAAAGCTTTCCTCACATGTATCAGTCCATCGGAACTCAACTTTCTTCTACGTCAACCTAGTCAATGAAGACGCAATCTTTGAGAAATCCTTCACAAAACGTCGATAATAACCGGCTAAACCAAGAAAACTCCGGATCTCCTTCACTGTGGTAGGTCTGGGCCAATTCTGGACTACTTCCACCTTACTTGGATCTACACTTATTCCATTCTTACACACAACATGTCCTAAAAATGCCACACTATCCAGCCAAAACTGACATTTTAAGAATTTGGCATATAATTGTTTATCTCTCAAGGTTTGCGAAACCAACCTTAAATGTTGCTCGTGTTCTTCTTTACTCTTGGAATAAACAAGGATATCATCAATAAACACAATCACGAATTGATCCAAGAATGGTTTAAAAACGCGATTCCTCAAATCCATAAAAGCTGCTGGGGCATTAGTAAGCCCAAAGGACATAACCAGAAATTCATAATGCCCATAACGCGTGCGGAAAGTTGTCTTCGTTATGTCATCCCTCTAAATCTTCAATTGGTGATACCCCGACCGCAAATCAATCTTAGAAAAACATTGAGCTCCTTGAAGTTGGTCAAACAACTCATCAATGCGGGGTAACAGATATTTATTCTTCACATTTACTTTATTCAACTGTCGGTAGTCTACACATAGCCGCATCGATTTGTCTTTCTTCTTTACAAATAAGACGGGTTCTCTCCAAGGAGAAGAACTTGGATGAATAAAACCCTTATCAAGAAGATCTTGAAGTTGTTCTCGTAACTCTTTAAGTTCTGCTGGTGCCATACGATAAGGAGGTATAGATATAGGGTGAGTGTTAGGAACTAAGTCTATAGAAAACTCGATCTCCCTATCAGGTGGTAACCCACGAAGTTCTTCTGGAAAAACATCTGGAAACTCACATGCTATTGGAATTTTTTCCAATTTCTCTTCAGCCACTTGTGTATCCCTTACCAAGGCTAAGTACGCTTGACAACCTCTTCTGATTAACTTACTAGCAGTCAAGGCTGAGATTTGATTATGTGGTACCCAACAATGTTCTCCTTGAAACGAGAAGATTGATTTCCCCGGTATCTCAAATTTCACCACTTTGTTATGACAATCCAAAGTGGCATGATGAAAAGCCAACCAATCCATACCCAAAATCACATCAAAATCTATCAAGTCAATAACTATTAAATCTACCAGCAACACCTTGCCATCAATAGTTATATCACAAGAACGATACACCGATTTAGCAAGCAAATTCCCTCCAACAGGTGTAGCTACAACTAAAGGTTCTTCTAAAGAAGATGAACATTTACCAAGACGAGTAGCAAACCACGAGGATACAAAAGAATTTGTAGCTCCAGGATCAAACAAAACATGTGCATCTCTAGAACAAATAGAAAGTATACCTGTAACTACTGCATTGGATGTCTGAGCATCCTAACGTGTCAAAGCAAACACTCGAGCCTGACCTCTTCCTGCTGGTAACTGACCTCTACCGCCATATTCTCTACCTCGCTGCTGAAATGTTCCTGAACCTCTAACATAAGAATTTCCACTCTGACGCACAGATGCATAATGAGTCTGAGGAGATGCCAAAGTTGTTGGTGTTGATGCATAACTAGAGGATGGATGTGTTGTGTCTACAGGACAATCCCTCCTGATGTGACCTATTTGGCCACATTGGTAGCACACCTTAGCATTATCATCTCTAGAACAATTCCCGAAGTGAAACCTACCATAAGTAGAACATCGTGTAGCTGAAACACCAGAATGTCTCTAAGGGAAAGTGGATTGTGATGTTGCTCCAGAATCTGATCTACGAATCTGCAATGTCCAAGAAGACTGCCCACTATGACCACCCCTTTGAGACATGAGTCTTTGTTGCCCCTGATAACCAAATATAGATCCACTACCGTGATTTGAATAGTTACTGTAAGATCCTACAATCCTTTACTTCTTATGTGAATCTTGTCTATTGCCTCCTTTTTCCTTCTGTCGTTGCTCAATCAAAAGGGCCAAACTCAAAACCTCAGCAAAACTAGAACAATTAGATCCAACCACCGATCTAAATAAGTAATCTTGCAATCCTCTGATGAACCTCTTAACACGCATCTCCTCAGTGATATGATAAGGAGCATGTCTAGAGAGTTGTGTAAAACGAGCACTATACTCTGAAACTGTCATACCCTCTATTTGCTCCAACCGCTCAAACTCATGAGCTAATCCATCTCTAACACTCTCCGGAAGGAAACGAGCCATGAACAACTGAGAGAACTCTCTCCATGCTAACGGAAGTGACCCCACTTGTCTACCACGTGACACTATATCAAACCACTCACGTGCCACGCCCATTAGCTGAAATGACGTCAATTCTAATGCTCTTACCTCCGAACAACCCAATGCTCTCTAAAGCTGCTCTAGACTGTCAATGAATTGTTGTGGATCCTCAGTTGCACTAGATCCCGAAAAGCTGCTCTAGACTCTCTAACGATTTAATAATAATAACATCGATTTCCCAAAACACGTATTAAAAATCATTTTATAGTAATTCATGAAAAACATACTCAATCGCATAACAATTCAAGATTTAAATATTGTAGCTCATACGTAAATCAAAATAATAACATATTATATAACAACGACCGTTAAATTAAATAATTGACGAAATCGAGATAAAATTCAAAGGTTGTGTTTCCCAAATTTTTCAATAAATACTTTAATATAGAAAACAAGCAAAATAATAATAATAACAATAATAATAGCAGTATAAAAATATATGACGATGATCGTCGTCAACTCACAGTTATGGAGAATCGTCTAAGTTTGCTCTTCAACAACTCTCAGAGTAGCTAGTAAGGTCTCAGTTGACAAATCTGAGTATCAAAAATATTTCCAAGACTTTAGAAAAATTATTCTAAAGTTTAGCTAACTCTAGGAAACCCTAAAAATCATTTAAATCTAATATGAGCATAAAATAAGATTTTTAAGCAAAACTACATTTTTCTATGAATTCATACTAGGATTAGAGTTGTGTACTTACCTCAAAGAGTTTCAATCAACAATTCTCATGAGATGGATACCCCTTTTCTCTAGAGCACAAACCCTAACTCACAAATCCTAACCAAGAGCATTTTTCAATGGTTGTGAGGATGTTAAATTCATTTTTTAATAGTTGATGGTTTAAGTATTATAGAGAGAAAAGAATCAAGGAGAAGGGAAGGAGAGAAAAAAAAAACAAATATGGGGAAAGGGGGAAATGGTTGGCCGAGAAAGAGGGAGAGAGAAAAGGAATGGAAAAATGAATTAGAAAATGAGGTGGAAAGAGGAAGTTTGTTTTATTTAATTATTATTATTATAATTATTATTATTATAATATTATAATTATCTTTTCTGTTTTAAAGAAAATACGGGCGTAACAATTCGAACTTGATTTACATGTGTCTTGTTTATATTCTTAAACATGTGTGTCAAAAAAATCAAATAGACGACATTCTTGTTTAGACTCTCCGATATTAGCGTTACCATCCCTGGTATGATATGTTAGGTAGACGTCAGAACATCCCATCGGTCAAACTCATGAAACCAACCTATTAATTATTGCAAAAAAAATTGATAAATTTAAGACTAAATGATACTTGCGGTCCCTTAATTTTATTTCAGTTAATGTTTTAGTCATTCATTTTTTTTTCTCCCCGATGTGGTCATTTATTTTAACTTTAAGTGTTTATTTGATCTTTTATGTTTTAAAATATCAACAATGTTATCATTTTTCTTACAAAAATTCATTAAAATTTTCAAACAAAATCCATAAAATTAATTATCATCTTCAATATAATGGAAATTTTAACAAATTCATAACTTAAATCTTTAACTAAACTCATATTTTCATTTTTGATTTGATGAATTTGATGTTGTTGGAGATGAAAATATGAGTTTATTTGAATATATGAGTTATAGATTTGATGAAATTTACATTATATTTAAATTCAACAATGTTATTCTCATAGAAGTTAATTTTACAAATAAATCGTCACTTAAAATTACAACAAACTAAAGTAGAAATTTTCAAGTAGAAGATAAGATAATTAATTATTTATTAAGCAACTAACATGACTTTTTATCCTCAATTTTACAAATAATCATTATTTTAATTGATATTGATATTTGTTCTAATTGTGCTCAATCAAAATCTTGAAATGATGCACCTATTTGTGATCAAGTGAATTGTACCGTTTGAAGTATCTCATGATAATTGAGAATAAAGCATATTGTTTTTCAGTAAAAAAAATATATAAAGGCCTCTTAAAATATCATTTTTGTTATGAATACTATGTTAATTGGATGTTCGTTTCTTGATCTTCCGTATTCCCATAATTCTCACGAGTAAATGATTTATAGTCTTTAATGTGGTTCTTTCACTTACATATGTTTGTCTTATAAATAGGATTTATCTTTCTTTACAAAGACACACTTGAGATGAGAATAATACTAAAGTTCCAATTTCCTTTATTCTTGTCTGGCTTTCGTTTATTTTATTTCTAACACGTTATCAGCATAAAACTCCAACAACTTGAGAATGAGTGTTGACACTCATACAAGAAAATAGTGATTTTGTGGCGGTGAAAAGTGTTCACAAAGAGATAAAAACAATCACAATAGACACATTTGTGGCGGGCTAAGGCAGCCACAAATAACCAAGCTACAAAATTTTGTGGCAGCCAAAACAGCAACATAAGCTAGTACAAAAAACTCCGACACAATTTTGTGAGGGCTTAAACCGCCACAAAGGATAAAGTTGATTAAAAAATTAAATTGTATAGGCCAAGGCACCACAAAAGATGAAACTAATAAAAAAACACAGATTGTGAGGAATTAGGCTGCCGCAAATGGGTAGCTTTATTAAAAAAAAATTATAAAATTCAAAATTAATATTATATATATAATTAATATTTATATAATTTAAAAATTCAAAATTTAAATTAAATTAAATTAAAAATCTAAAAATAAAAATATAATTTTAATATTAATTAAATTGTTACTACCAATCAAAATTAAACATTTTAAAATTAATAAATTATATCATACAAACCAAAAATAAAACACACCATAATTAAATAATAATGTATAATATATTCATACAAACCAAAAATAAAAACAGAAAGATGGTAGAGACAAGATAGAAAAATATTTGTAGGGAGAAAGGTAGAAAGAAAATTTAGAGAGAAGGTAGAAATGAGAGATGAGAGGATGAGTGATATATGTAGAAAGAAAAAATGGCATTTGTGACGGCCAAAGAAGCCACAAAATATCAATGATATTACTGCTTTTGTGGCGGTCTAAACAATAAGAAAATGTTACCTTTGTGGCAACCAATACCCTCACAATGCTCCAACGGATTGATTTTGTGGTGGTCTATGCTCTCACAATGTTCCAACGGGCTGATTTAGTGGCAGCCTAAGCCCACGCAATGCTCCAACATTTTGATTGTGTGAGAGTATATGCTGCCACAAAGTCTTACTGATGTTTTTAATCAATCAAGTCCGTTGTTAGGGTATTGGCCGCCACAAATTCAAATAACTTTTCTCTCCAATAATTTTGTAATCGTTTGTGTCCCGACAAATGTTATAATCAACCAAAAAAAGTATTTTTGATTTGTGAGGGTTTTTCAGACACAAATAACAATCAATTTGAATTTTAGTATTTGTGAGAGCTTTTTCGGTTAGTAATTGTGAGAGTTTTTTTTTACCACAAAATCTTTTTTAAGTTGGCCACAAATTGAGTATTTTCTAATAGTGACTACCACCAATAATGGAGATATATGTCTCGCTGATAGTGCAACTACTGGTACAATTCTCAAAGACAAAAAATATTTCTCTTATTAAGTAAAGTGAAACTATGTTAGTACCATATTTGGCACTACAAAGATAATTGGAGGTTCTGGAAGAGTTAATATTATGTGGAGGAAATAGCTTACATATTGAGAATGCATTATATTCTTCTAAGTCTCATAGAAATTTATTAAGTTTCAAGGATATCCGCCTAAACAGATACCATATTGAGTAAATAAATGAAGAATGTATTAAATACCTTTGTATCACAAAATGTGATTTGGATATAACATGTGCATTAAAAAAGATAGTTAGTTTTTCTTCTGGTTTGTACTACACTAAGTACAATTGAATGGCATGTAATTATAAACCATAAGTTTATAAATGATAATATGTTTGTTGTTTGGCATGACCGGTTGGGCCATTTGAAAAATAATTGAAAATTCATTTGGTCATTAATTGAAGATCCATGAGATTCTTTAGTCGAGTAATTTCTCATCCACTTCTTGCTCTCAAGGGAAGTTGATAATTCGACCATCACCAACAAAAATTGGAAGGGAGTCGATCAATTTTATAGAATGTATATGTAACAGTCACACCCTTACTGTTTTCACACTATTAATCATGACATTTTCACCCTCCCCCTTCCTCTCCATAGGAAGTAACGAGATTTTTGTCTTTCATAGGAATCGAACCCGATACCCAGGGGATAAGTATTATCGTCCATACAATGGATATGATTTTTTTATTCCAAAGTACCCAAACTTGAATTGATTGGTAATGCATATGGAAGTTATTTGTCATATCCTCATAACGATAGATCATAAACAGGTTACTTGTTTATATGTGATGGTGCAACCATATTGTTGAGATATGTCAAACAAACCATAACAATAACATCATTAAATCATGTAGAACTTTTACAGCTACATGAGGTAAGTCAAGAATATGTTTGATTGAGGTTTATGATTCGTTTGTCTTCTAGAATAATGAATGTAACAATTATGAATGAAGATAATATTGTATGCAATACTCGGTTGAAAAAAGGGTGCATTAAAAGATATTGAACAAAACATATTTCTCAAAATTATTTTTTGCTTATGATCTAAAGAAGAGTGTTAATATAAGCATTCATTAAATTCGTTTATGTGATAATGTTGCAGACCTTTTCAGAAAGGGACTTCCAAGTAGAATATTTGAGAAATTGGTACAAAAAATTGGTCTCCAACGTCTCAAAGATGATTGTCAGGTTGAGGGCAAGAAATAAATTCATTTTTCAATTCTCATAAAAGGATATTGTACTCTTTTTCTTTCACTACAAAATTTTTCAACTTTGATTTTTTCTATTAAGGTTTTAATAAGACATATCCTTATGAACATCTAACAGGGAGTGTTATGAATACTACATGATAGTGGATGTCCATTTATTGGTCTTTCAAAATCCCATTACTCTAATTAGTGAATGAAATAATTGGTGGTTTTTTAATGTTGTTCTTTCACTTACCTACGTTTGTTCTAAAAATACGACGTATCTTATTTTGCAAATGTTGTAGTTAAAATATCACTAAAAGGGGGTTGAATAGGGATATTGTTGTTTATAAATTTTCTCACGTGTTTTAAATCACTATCCTCTCTAAGAGGATGAGAATCAGAGGATAGAAATTTAAGCCTTTAAATTTGAGCTGAATAAATGAAGAAGAAATTATAGAGGATGACACGCACAACTTTTATATTGGTTCACCCAATCAAGGCTACGTCCAGTCCTCAAACACTTGTGAGTTTTTACTAATGATCAAACTGATTAACCTCTCATAGAGGTTGGTTACACTTTTTGTATTCTTTAGCCTCATCAAGCTTACATCCTTGTTTCTTACAAGTTTCAACTATTTCCAAGTGTAACTCACGTGGAAATTCCAAAGTGATATGAGTATCATTTTACTCTTTACTTAACACTTTCTAAAAAGATATTTCAAAGATCTAGTGTAAGACTATAGAAAGTATAAAGAGATGATGGAAATTGCTCTTCATAGCTTTAAGAATCTTGCTCTTTTTTATGCAATGTTGTTGTGTGTTGATAATGAAGAGCTCTCTCCCTTTTCTAGAGATCTTATGATGTTCTTTCCATGTGTCAAACACTTTATGATCGTTTGGGACTTTAATAAAAAAAAGTCCAAGGTCATTTATCATAATTACAAAATTTCCATCTAGCTGTCCTTAGACTGATTCAGTCCATCCTCACACAGGAGGTTCAAACCTCCTAGGAACTTGGACATGTGTTGTTCGTTTCTTTTTTCATTCTTCAAGACATGTAAGACTATATTTTTTTCTTGTTAGCTACAAACTTTATGTATGTTATTGATTTGGGTCATTTTCAACATCTGAGAATGATGTGTTGGGTCGTTTTCAACATGTGAGGATGATGTGGACTATAGATCCATCATCTTTCAGTCTAACCTCGTGCAGACCATCCTCGTACATGTAAAATCTAGCCTCTAAACTCTTTGTTTAAATTGCTTTATTTATTCATTCTTTGATACTGATTTATCTTCTCTTTCTGACTAAAAATCATTATTTCAATGATGATAAATATTACGCAACTTTGAAGGTTCATCCTCTTAAGGGTTGATCTTCTTGTATGACTATCATCTAGTCAAATTTTTCTCCTTTTTATCTTAATGATGAGTAACTTGTTTTCTAATATGAATTCACTCAAAAGCACATATTAGTCATTAACCACAATCATAATCTTTTAAAGAATTTTGTTATCATTAAAACCATTAGAGAGAAATTTTGTCTCAACAATCTCCCCTTTTTTTATGATGAAAAAATTCTTTAGATTATGATTTTTCTAACATGTAATGAAAAAATAACTAAGCTCCCCCTCAATCATACACATAATATTTTTTGAAAAATTTTCCCTTTTAACATTCGAATAGATGCATTTTTGACATTATGCAATTTTGAAGTAAAATAAACTTTCATTGACCTAAAACAGAATTGTTCCAAAATTAAACTTATTACAAATCATTAATAAAATAGTAACCCTCCTAAGGCAAAACCTACAAACCATATGAAAAAATATTTTTCATAATCCTACTCCCCCTAAATTAAGTTAGCAACAAAAAGAAATAAAATAGCCTCAATGTCACTCGAAAGAGGATGAATCATCAGATGAGGATGAAGTTGATCGGTAAGGAACAACATAAGAAGGCTGGGCTGATAGCTTAGGAGGATGGTCTGTAGGGGCAACTGTAGGAACCAGATGTTTAGTGACCCATTCAAGAATGAGGCCAAATTGAGCAATGGTGTTTTGGAAGTTAGTTAAACTGACAAGCAATTTCTTTTGATCCTTCCTTATTGTCTTGAGTAGCCTCAACTGCTTTTGGTTCTGCCTTCCTTCCGTCCTCTTGTTGGGGTTCGATTCTTTTGGTTGATCATTTACACTTGTACTCTTGTTGTGTGAGCTTCCAACCTTGTCTTTGGACGAGTGATCAAACTTTGTGGCCAAAAAGGAGTCAATGGAGCTAAAGTGACCAGTAACCTCTGGCAGAGGTTGGGAAGGTTCTTCATTGATTAAAGCAGTTATAAAGGGTGCATTTTTTGGAGGAGGGGGAGAAGCAGTATCTAAACTTACATGAATGGGACGTGAGGAACTCAATGGAGGCATCATGAAAGGTTCCTGTAAATTCTGAGAATTTCAGCGCTCACAACCTCAAGAGGGCTTTTTGGAGAGAATTGATGATAAGATAAATTGAGATCTAAATATAGCTCTTCACCATCCTCCACAAGCTGTAGAGGAGCGTCTTCTAAGGCATCCTCGACTGGAGGAACTTCTTCGTGATAAGGGGAAAACTATGGAGTGGTGGAGATTGAGGCAATGTTGAATCTGTCGAGTTATAACACGGAATTGGAGTGCAATCAGTAGGAAAGATAGGTTTCTGAATGATTGGAGAAATAGTATCCTCTAATGGAGGTTGGATAATTTCAGGTTCAGGTGGTGGAGTAGTAGAAGATGAGTGAATAGTCTTCTTCTTCTTGGATGCAGGTGGTGAAGCATATGATGATTTTATGTGAGTGGAAGCTTTTGTGGTGGAAGTTTTTGAGTGGGATTGGTCAAGAGGTTGAAGGCTCATCTATTTCACATTCTTCATTGAAAAGGTATTGTTAAAATGAACTGATAGTTCATCGTCAAGAGGGAGGTTGAAGAATTTGAAGATTTTTTATCAGTATCATTCCGTAGGGATCTAATCGACCCAAAACAACAACATTTAACATGAAACAAAAATTATATTTTGCAAGTGAAGAGGTGTTCCAGAAATGAGATGATGGATGAGCTAGACGTCAAGCTCAATGACTTTCTCAAAACTCTCAACCCTAGGCACAATGGAGAGCACACATATATTGTGGAGGATACGCCACATAGGGAGAAGATTGGAAGTCACTTGAGGTTTAGGAGGTTTGATCATAGAGTTTTGGAGGATAGAGGTATGTGTGATATTACATTGAGAAGACCAAGTTTCCGAGAAGCAATATGCTCCTTCATCACATATATCTGGATTTTGACACAAAGTAGTTGAGTTGATTTCCATATGAACCCCTTTAAGTATGATGCTAAAATCGGTACTTCCTTTGATTCCATTCAAGGTGGCATAGAAAGCTATAACAAGGCGAGGGTATTGAGGTTCGTTGATGTGCATGAAAGAAGACCAACCAAGCTGATCAAATACTTTTTCCACATTGAATCCTCCTTGTTTCAAATCACCAAGGTCAATGATTTTACCATTGACCACAGACTTGTGTTGCCATTTGGAAAAGTAGTTTGTCTCTAAGGCTAGAGAGTCAAACAGTGAGACGTTGGTAGATTTCTTAGAAGGAAAGGAGCGTGGTTTTTTGGTTGATGGTGGTTGAGATTTTTTGGTTGATGAAGATCGATATTTTTTGGTTGATGGTGGTTGAGATTTTTTGGTTGATGGAGATTGAGATTTTTTGGTTGATGGTGGTTAAGATTTTGGCGTAGAGCCTTTGGAGGATAATTTTGCAGAGGATGGTTGAGGAATGGATTCTGCATAAATTGTTTGTTTAGAGTCATCAGAGTTGACGACATGAAAAGTGTTGTCTTGTGGAAGTGATTTTTTTTTTTTAAGAAATAGCACCCAACATGACTCTAGAGGATCTTCTGATGGGTACAGAAGATGAAGTGTTCAAGGATGAGGGGTTTTTATTTGAGATTAGGAGGTGGAGATGTGATGGTTGCAAATTGTAGAGGAGGATGAATTATATTTAAAGGTTCTTGAGGATGAGTTGGCTTAGAGTGGTCGTCTTCTTGACTTCCATACTCAGTGCTTGAGTAATCATCATGAATGATTTCTGGAGGTTGATTAGATAGTTTACGCTTAACAATGAGTTTGGCACGAGCCATTAGTGTAAACAATTGGAGAAAGAAAAAAATGAAGAATTAAGGTTTAAAGAGTATGAGGTTTGAGTTTGAAATGTTGTGACTGTTAAAGAAAGAGGAGGAAGGTTTACATAGTAGAAGGTTGGAGTTTGAAAGGTTGTGATTGTTAGAGGAAGAGGAAGGAGGTAGGTGAGGAAGCTGCTGAAAAGGGAGTAATGATGATAGAGTAGGCAAACTAGGGGCATGGGAATGGTTGTAACGGTCATGACTAGCCATATGCGCATTAAATGTTTGACAAAAGCCAAGGAGGTCGCGCAAAACAGATTGACTAATGGAAAGGAAGAGCGTGTGCATGCCTTGTCTAACGTGACAAGAGGGGGTTTCACCAAAATAGACAATGTGTCTTCTAAAGATCTTCATTATTGTAGTAAGATGAGGTTCTTTATGAGAGGATTGAAACTTTGAACAAAGACCAAATGCAAATACTATATCATGTCTACTAGTTGTTAAGTGTAATAAGGATCCAATTATCCCTCTGTACTCTTTTTTAGATATTGAAGTTCCTTCATCATCTTTGTGTACCATGGAGTATGGGTGCATAGGAGTTCTCATACTCTTGGTCAAACTCATGCTATATTTTTTAAGTAGATCCTTGGTGTATTTTTCTTGAGAGATGAAGATGCCAGTTTCTAGTTGTTTAATTTGTAAACCAAGAAAGAATTTCAACACTCCCATGATGGTTATCTCAAACTCATTTTGCATGAGGTTTGATAAATTTTTACACATCCTTTCATTTGTGGATCCAAATATTATGTCATCTACATGTATTTGTACAATTAGCAGATTCTCTTTAAGAGTTTTCTTGGAAAGTATGATATCAATTTGTCCTCTTACAAATCCATTTTCTTTAAGAAATGAACTCAACCTCTCGTACCAAGCTCGAGGAGCTTGTTTTAAACCATAAAGAGCTTTTGAGAGTTTAAACACATGATTAGGCTTCTTTTCATCCACAAAGTCAGGAAGTTGGTTAACATATACCTCCTCATTTAAGAAACCATTCAAAAAGGAACTTTTGACATCCACTTGAAATAGTTTGATACCTTTTATGAGTGGCATATGCTAGGAGGATTCTAATTGCTTCAAGTCTTGCTACAGGTGCAAATGTTTCATCATAATCAATTTCGTCTTGTTGGTTGTAACCTTGTGCCACTAGTCTTGCTTTATTTCTAATGACCTCTCCATCCTCATTCAATTTGTTTCTAAATATCCATTTAGTTCCAATGATGGATTTGTCCAATGGATGGGGCATAAGGTCCCACACTTTATTTCTTTCAAACTGAGACAGTTCCTCCATCATGGCATCAACCCATAATTTGTCACAAATTGCTTGATCAATCATTTTGGGTTCAACTTGGGATATCATGGCCATGTTAATTGTATTTTCTTTTAGACATTGTCTTGTCCTAACAATATCGGCAGTATTCCCAATGATCAGATCAGGAGGATGATGCGTTACCATCTTCCATCCTCTTGGAGGCTGCTGAGAGGTTGGTTCAGAATCATCCTCCTCGTTTGGACTGTGTACTCTAGAGGATGACTGCTCATCTTCTTCAGATTTATCCATATTTTCTAAACATAAGTCATCAAACTCATCAAAAATAACATGCATGGATTCTTCCACAGATTGAGTTCTAAGATTATATATTTTATAACCTTTTGACAATGTGGAGTATCCCAAAAAAAATACCTTTATCAAATTTTAGATCAAACTTTCCCAAATTTTCTTTATTATTTAGAATGAAGCAATAACATCCAAATATATGAAAATATGAAATATTTGGTTTTATGCCTTTCTATAGCTCATATGGAGTTTTGTTTAAAAAATTTCTGATGGATGCACAATTTGAAACATAACAAGTTATGTCTATAGCTTCAGCCCAAAAGAATTTTTCAATGTTGGCTTTATTTAAGATGTTTCTAGCTATTTCTTGTAAAGTTCTATTTTTCCTTTCAACAACTCCATTTAGTTGAGGAGTTCTTAAGAAGGAAAATTTGTGAGAAATTCCATTTTCATCAAAAATATTTTTAAAGGATTCATTTTCGAATTCACCTACGTGGTCACTTTTCAAAGACGCAACTTTTGATCCTTTTTCATTTTGAATCTTTTTGCAAAAATGGTGAAATGCCTCAAACGGCCCATCTTTAAGTTTTAAAAATAAAACTCATGTTAAACGTGTGAAATCATCAATAATTACAAATCCATATTTTTTTCCACTAAGACTTGGAGTTTTGATAGGACCAAAGAGGTCAATATGAAGAAGTTCAAGAGGATGATTTGTTGAAACAATATTTTTAGAGTGAAAGCTACTTTTAATTTGTTTTCCTGTGTCATAAGCTTCACTTACTTTGTCTTTTTCAAAATTAATTTTTGGAAGACCTTTAACTAATTCTAATTTTGATAGTTTAGAAATAGTGTTCAAGCTTGTATGACCAGCTCGTATGTGCCATATCTATTTATCTTTTTCAATAGACACAAAACATGATTCAATAGGTAAATCATCCAGATATAACTCATAAATTCTTTTTCCTAATACCCGAGAAGAAAAATTTTCCCGGGGATGAATGTTTGGCCTCACATACAGTAGGTTTAAAAATAACTTCAAATCCAATGTCACATAGTTGAATAATACTTAGCAAATTAGGTTTTAAATCATCCACATACTGAACATTTTCAATTTTGGCAGAATTATTTTTACCAATAATACTTGTACCTTTTTATTTGAGCTTTGTCGTTGTTTCCAAAAGTGACTGATCCTCCATCCTTTATTTCCAAAGAAATAAAATAATATTTATCCCCTGTCATATGCCTTGAGCAGCCACTGTCCAAGAACCAGGGTTTCGTTTGTTGATTAGAGGATGTACCTGTGTTAGAGTTTAAAAGTAACTTAGGTACCCATATAGAATTGGGTCCTTGTTGGTTAGTTTTTCCTCTTCTGAGGATTTTCCTTTTATCATAACAAATAGAATCATGGTGTCCATGTTTACTACAAAATGATCATCTCTTCTTTATGTTGTCAGCTTTTTTCTTAGTGTGATAGTTTTTGAAAGTATGTCCAAGATTTTGGCAAAAGGTGCATTTTGGCCTATCCTCTTGTTTTTTAGGTAGGAAAAAGTTTTCATATAATTTTTGTTTTTAAGAACTTTTAAATCCAATGTCATCTTTGTGAAAGATTTCAAATTGAGATCCCATTATCTTTTGGAATGTTTAAATAGATTTAACAAATTTGGTAATGTGATTTTTTAGTTCTTCAACTTATATTTTTCAAGATTTCCTTTTTTGTGTCCTCTTCTGGAGGATGAATTTTGACCTTCTTTTTGTTTAAAATTTTTTGTTGCTCAAACAACTTTTATGAGATAACTGTAAGTCTATAATGATTTTTTCACACTTCTCATTCTTAGCTTGAAGTTCCTCATCGAGTTTCTTTATTTCATAAAGTTGATTTTTAAGAAACTCATGTTTATCATAATTACAAAATTGTCATCTAGTTGTCTTTAGACTGATTCAGTCTATCCTCGTACATGAGGTTCAAACCTCCTAGGAACTTGGACCTGAGTTGTCCTTTTCTTTTTTCATTTTTCAAGACATGTAAGACTATATTTTTGTCTTGTTAGCTACAGTCTTTTTGTATGTTGATGAGTTGGGTCGTTTCCAACATCTAAAAATGATGTGTTGGGTCGTTTTCAATATATGAGGATGATGTGGACTATAGATCTATGCTCTTTCAGTCTAACTTCCTATCGTCCATCCTCGTACATATAAAATTTGGCCTCTGACCTATTTGTTTAAATTGCTTTATTTATTCATTCTTTGATATTGATTTATCTTTTCTTTATGACTAAAAGTCATTGTTTCGGTGATGATGAATATTTTAAAAATTTGATGGTTCATCTTCTTAAGAGTTCATCCTCTTGTATGTCTATTCTCTAGTCAGATTTTTCTCCTTTTTATCATAATGATGAATAACCTGTTTTCTAATATGAACTCACTCAAAAGCACAAATTAGTCATTAACCACAATCATAATCTTTTAAATAATTTTGTTATCATTAAAACTATTAGAGAGAGATTTTGTCTCAACAACAAAGACATACTTAAGAAGAGAATAATACTAAAGTTCCAATTTCCTCTATTCTTATTTTACTCTCTTCTATTTTATTTATAATAATTTTGAAACTTTGACCTAAAACTTACTTTGCTATCAAAAAGATAAAAACAATTGTTTTTCTTTTTTCAGTGCAAGTGTACTTCTTAGTTCCTTAATTTGATTTTATTTTTTCTTTTGAATTTTTCATGTGTCACTAGCTCTTGTCATTAGCCATAATATAGTGTTTCTAATTGATTCGTCATTTTTCATGTGTTAATATACTTTTATAATTTAGATGACATATAAGTAAGTACATGTATTCTAAATCATTAGTCTTTTTCTTTTTGT
>JBBPBR010000007.1:40300405-40310735 GCA_037974775.1 Cicer pinnatifidum
AATTATAGTAAAAATTATACATAGATTTGTTTGTTGTAGTAATTTGGAAATAATTTCCACAACAATTTGAATTTTTTAAAAAGTTGAGGAACAATATGCAAAATTTGATAAATATATAGGGACCAATTCACATTTTTATTTTAAAAATGTTTATTTATTTTTGTCCCCTTTGCATTAGCCTCTATTGCAAACAAAAAACTATCATAGTTGCTTCGAAAATCTTTAAATTCTTATTAACAAGGAAAATTACCACCAATTTTAAAAAATAAAAATATGAAATAACTTTAAAAACTAAACCGCGTTTAAATATCATTTGAGCTCTAGACTCAACTTTTATTTTTAAATTATAATCTAAAATGTAAATGAGTACTAAACTTTGATTCAATCCAAGATATCACACCTATGAAACCCACCACAACACCACCTATATCCATGTGCTTTACCAAAAAATCTTTTTGTGTAACTTAACTTATTTTCATGTGTAATTAAATAGGAATTGAATGTTGACGAAAAATAGGAATATCAAATGTAAAGAGTGCAAATTTATAAATTTAAGATTCTCTTCTTAAATTCAACTTGTACTTAAATCAATAGATTTGATAACACATCGTTCCTTTCACAAATAGTTGTGATTTGGATTCAAGCTTTAAATTATTTTTTTAATACATTATTATTTCTTTATATGTGAATGTGCCTCCTAAATTTTTATCTATAAATTAAAAAATTCTTGTACCTAAAAATAATCAATATTATCTCATTAAATTTGTGTGGCAGAGTGAGTACAAAAATTGGTTGGCTGCACAAATTGGGTTGCCTCCTTTGGAAGAGTGGAGGGAAAACATGTTGAAAGAGTGCTTCAAGAAATTAATTGAAACACCCACCAAATACAGAGACCAATGGGATGATGCTTATTGGAATGCCATCATTCAAAATGCATCCACTCCCTAAAATCAAACAAAGTGTTTGATTTCTTCTACCCTATAAAATAAAGGAATGTAACCTCAAATTCTTAACGAAATACAAATGTTCAAAGTTGTATTTATAATTTGAAAATTGTAACTCATGCTTCATTTGTGTCCAATTATTATGATGGTTAAAATACTTATAGGGTCTAAATAGACATAGACATACTAAAATAAAGACAAAGAAGAAGATTGTGGTGTTTGTAAGTGGCGAAAAGGAATAAACAAATGGATGCATAAGAAAATTTAGGTATTAATAAGGTTTAAGAACATGAAAAAACTTAGGTGTAACTATGTGTAGTGAAACAAATTAGTTATTGTCTTGGAAATTGATTATGAGTCAGGTGTCTATAGGTCATGCCTTTGGATTTGGATTGCATACATTCAAAATTGCATTAAGTCTAGTAGTTATGATATTTCTTATGTTTAATTAAGATCATGTAGTCCATATTTTAATATTATTTAATATTATTTTAGATCTTTAACTAAATCTTTAAAATATGAATTGAAAATTTAAATTGTCCGATCTTAGTCAAATAGTTGTAAACGTAGACTGCATGAGTGTGTGCTATTTTGAATGCATGCAATTCCGATATCTTGTCTCTAATATAAATGATGTATGCTCCCATTGACTAGCATATCTAGATAGTGGGAAGGAGAAATTGTTTTTCTTTTTCATGTCTTATTTGATTTCTTTTTTCTTAAGTCGGAGTAACTTTTGTATTCACCTTATAATATTTCTCTATTTTTCCAGTGTTTTCTTCAAATATCGTAGAACTCTGCTTGCTTCCTTCGAATGAGTTTGAGTTGGATTAACAATAAATTGGCTCAATTGTTGAACAAAACTTTTATGAGTTATTTTTGTTGTTAAGTAGACTAGCCTCCTAATTAATTTTCTATATTCACTAGCATCCACATTAGAAATCCCATCCTACACTTGCAGCCTTAGGGATAAGTCCGTAGGTGTTGATGTTGGCTTACTACCCTATCAGACATCAAGTCTAAGTTGTATTTTCTCTAACCTAGAAAGATTTCTTTACTTGATTGAGCTACTTCTAGCACCCAAAAAGTATTTTAAAGGCCCTATATCCTTGAAGTCAAATAACTAATGTAACATGTCTTTGATTTGATGAAATTTACTAAAGTTATCCCCCACAAGGATTACATAATCTACATAGATATCAAGAGTTCTAAAACTTGCCTCCTAGTGCTAAATAAATAATGAATAATATGTAGTGGCTTGATGAAATCTAATTCCATGTAAAGTTGAAAGTAGTTTCTCAAGCCATTGTCTATTGGCTTGCTTCAAGCCATATAGTTATTTTGTTAGCTTGCAAACTTGAAAAGGTTTGGTAGTAGTGACCCCATGTGGCAACTTCATATACACATCTTCATCTAAGAATGTATTGTTGATATCAAGTTGTTGGAGATGTCAATTGAATATGGATGCTAAAGAAAGTATAACTCAAAACTCTGATAATTTTGGTGACATGACTGAATGTTTCAAAATAATATAAGCATTCCCTTTGATTGTTGCCCTTTGCTACAAATCTTGTTTTATATCTATCAATTGATCCATCTTGCCTCATCTTTATCTTGTTAATCCATGTGTTTCCTATAGGATTGATTCCAAGTGGTAGGCTTACAATTTTCCATGTCTTGTTGGCATGTACACCTTGTAGCACTAGCTCCTTTTCCATAACTTTGATCTAAAAATCACGCTTGTTAGTATATTCATAACTCCTAGGTTCCATTTCATTCAAAATAGACAAGGAAAACTTTTTCTTTGAAGGAGAACAGGTTAGAGTAAGAAACATAATTGCAAATTGGATAGGGTGTACTTGTTGTGCCTTTTTGGCACTCACAATCTAATAAGTATTCAAGTGGTTGTCTCATTAGTGTAGAACTTTTTTAATTTGTGCAATCTAATCTATTTGTGTTAATGGCATCCTATGGTTGACTTGTTAGTGAATTTTGAGATAGACTTCAAAAAATCTTTTTAAAATCATTCTCATGAATGGAAAAATTCTCTTTCTTCATGTATCTTGAAGTGTTGAGGAGACAAATCTGAAGTAGCAATGTCAATCACAAGAAAGCAAGTTTGAATTGTGATTTCACCTTTTTAAAATTTCCTATTAAAAACTTAAGAAAATAACTCAAGATTGATTTTGGTTGTGAAAATAGAAAACGGAGAACGTTCTTGGTTCTGGAAACAGAAAACGAAGAACGTTCTCGATTAGTTAAAATCAACAGTTTAGCTTATCTATTTAACTTTATAATCAAAATGACTAAAAATAAATATAAATAAGGGAATAAATATTACACAAGGATATATTCTAGTTCACCTAACTCGGGCTACGTCCAGTCCTAACAACAGTGAGATTTTCTACTAAGTGTTCAAACGAAGAACGTTCTTGATTTTACAGTTTTGTTCAGATCAACCTTGATCTATAACATCAATTCATTTCCACCCAAAAAGGATTCAATCAGGTCACCTATCAATATTTAGAGAGGATTTTACAATTCACCTTTTAACCATAAAATAATTTTCTACAAACTACTCAAACTATAAACAACCCTTATAGTCTTGAGTTTACAAAATAATGATTTAAGGATATCGGTAGAATCTGAGTATGCTCAACTAATGTTTGAGAATAGATTCTTGATAAAAGAATTCAGTAGAATGATTATGACGTTTCAAGAGGAAATCAGAACTGATTCTATTGCGATTGAGAAGCTTTCAAGTATGTAAGTAAATGTATTTGGGGTTCCTTAGCACTTGAAGTTCTACTTCTTCCTTGAGCTTGAGGTTCCTTTTATAGGCTTCAAGGAGGTTGATGACAGCTATTATGATCGTTGGAAAGGTGTCCAGCTATCATGTGTCAGATTTGACTAAAGATCAGACTTTTTAAACCATAAATGTTCTTGACTTGAACATTTTATGTTTTTGCTTCTGTGATAACAATGTCTAATTTTTAGCTTCTCATTTTTGACTGTGATGATCCTTTGTTTATGCACACAAACATCACATATATGTGCTTAATGTATTTAGATTAAGATTGCCTTTTGATTCGTGCAAAACAGGCTGGAGAATGATGTACTTATGCTGGAGAATGATGTTATCATTATGGGGACTAATGTTAACATATTGGAGAATGATGTTATCATTTTGTAGACAGTTTTTAACATGTTGGAGAATGATATTTACATGCTGGAGAATGTTTATCACTCTAGAGACTGATGTTACCATGCTAAAGAATGATGTTACTATGTTGAAGAATTATCATTTGTCACTTTTGCTTTGAGTTGTGTCTTTTAATCTTTGATCTTTTGGAGTGTTTCTTTTGTTAATGGGAGCTATGTATATTACTTGTAGAATAATGGAAATGCACTTATAAATTGCAGGAGCTTTCTTTTTATTAAAGAATGATTTAAGCATTCTTGTTGTAATGGAGTTATGGAGAACGTTCTTGGTTTTTCAGTCTTCTATCAAGAACGTTCTTCGTTATGTTTGTATGAGTTGTTGGATTTTGAACTTTTGACAACACTTGTAGTGTCTTATCATGTTTGTCATGGATGTACTTGTTTCTTTATCAATCTGGAGATTGATCTTGCTTGTTAGTTCTTGATGCTTAGATTTTGCCTTTGTTAATCTTTTGGAGTAGATATTTCTGGTCTGATCTTTGTGTGCCTACTTCTGGTACCTTCGTAATAGGGACTGGTTTATCAACAAATCATAAATGTTATTGTCTATCGCAAGCCATCAACTTTGGAGATTAATCTTGCTTTTTATTCTTGATGCATTGCTTTGATTTTGTTGATTATTTTCTCTTTGAATCTGTCCAAAATTATCTTGAGTTTATAATTATGTTCCTTTGTAGTAAATATTGGTGATTTGCAATGTAGATTGATGTGCTTTCTTTTCCCATATCGATCTTAAACTAAAAAAATTTTGTTCTTTGTAAACCAAAATGTTTTTGGATTAGTCAAAACCAGAACGTTCTTGGATTTAAAGCTGTGAAAAGAATAACGTTCTTCGTTTTTCCAGACTTCAGTTTTAATAACTAGAACATTCTTCGTTTTTTAGACTGCTGTCTAGAATGATCAAAATTTTGTCAAGAATGTTCTTCGTTCAAGAATGTTCTTCGTTCTTGACAGTCAAGCTGGAAAATGATCAGTTTTGCTTGATTCATCATAATACATAGCTTTTCTACACTGTATTTTGAATTGATTCTTTGCTAAGATGAATCCTCTATATTCCTTGAAGAGTACATATCAAATGATTATGAAATACATAAACAATGATTGTGAAATCCATGAGCAACTTCTTCTTCAACTGAGGAGATCATTTATTCTTGAAATCTCATAATTGTGGAGAACGTTCTATGTTTTCCAGACTTCTATCAAGAACATTCTATGTTCAGTTTTTGTATTTATGCTTCATTTTCAAATGATATTGCTTCTGATTTATAGCATAGTGTGATCATTGATTGTTGTATTTGATCATCTTCTTCATGAAGATGTTATCTTGAAGATGTAATAATCATTCTCTTGAATGATTGATATATGATACATTCCTTTTGAGATTGTTTAATTATTGAGTGGATACTTATGCACTTTGATGAAGTGAATGTCTTTTTGCTTGTTCACTTATACAATTCATGTTCCTTAAACAAAACTCAAGTGCAATCATTAGTAGACCACCATTCACAAAACTTAATCTTTTATTTCATAAGGCTTGTTGTCATTAAAACATACATTAAAAAGGTTTTTGCCTCAACAAAATCACTAACACAAAGTACTAGCTTTGTGTCTCTTTCAAAAGTCTCTTTGTTTATGTCTCATAAGATAAACAAACCATTGTTTACTATAAGCAATAGTAAATGCAACAAAGTCAATAAATCTACCTTTCACAAACTTTTTTTTAGTGGCCCATATAAATCTCATGTATCATGCCACAATATTACAGACTCTTTCATCATAACAATAACTAAAGTTCAGTCATCCTTCTCAATAAATAAGGATAATAAACCTTAAACAATTCCTAATTAATGGGTACAATGTTCCATTTTAATGGCCTTTGAAATATTATTACTACTTATATGGCCTAAACAATAATGTCAAGCTCTATAAGAATCAAATAACAATTTAAACTTATGATTCTTATTTATATGTCTCGAGTTGCATGCATGTCATATATGGGGAACTCGAGACCAAGGACACATGGTTCATGTCTTTCAAGATCTCCAACTTTGAAAACATTTGCTAAATAAATGGAATAATAATTGTCATTTTATTACATCAAAAATCATTTTTTTTATCATCTCAAGAAATTGAACTGATGTCTCTAACAATATTTAGAACATAATAACATTTATCAAGGCTCATAGAAAGTCCAAAAGTTAAAATCAAAGCTTTGATAGTAACAATTGTTGTAGATAATATATGTAGGATTGACTTTTGACTTTAATCAAAATTCTACTCATTTACACATAATATCTTATTCATATGATGTAGATAAAATGTTAACTTCAATGAGAAAATTTTAAAGAGAAAGTCTAACTTTCTTTCTTCAACTTATACTCTATTGATTATGTCTCAAAGCTTTGGTGTTATTTTGAAATTAGGCAAGCTCTTTCTTAATTCTTTTACAAACTATGATGTTAGTTTTATTCGGCGGTTAACAAATGAGATTGTTCAATATTCAATAGGGGTGATAATATTTACATCTAATCCTCTAGATTTTTATCATTCGCCACTCTGTATTTTATGGTTCATTTTGAATGAAATGCACTGAATTATTATTGCATTGAATTATTACTCTAAAAAAGTATTTGTGTATTTATCATCACGTAAATATAAAGTAGAAAATAATAATTTGAGAGTGGTATAAAGTAGTATAGATTAGAGGGTACAATTGAAAAATAAACAAGGTTTAAATATACGTCTGGTCTCTGTAGTGTTTTTTTTTATATTTTCGTCACTGTATTTATTTTTTTTTCAAATTTAACCATGTATGTTCAATGTTTTTTTAAAATCGTCTCCCTTGTTAGTGATCGATAAAAAAAATTGACTTCACAAATAGAGAAGAGACAAAAATAAAAAAGTGCAAACTTACAAGGACGAAAACAAAAGAAAGCGCAAACTTATCGAAACCAACATGTAGTACCTCAATTTTGTCCAACCAATTAAAATTAATTCTAAAAAATAAATAAAAATATGTTTAACAAATATTTTGCATTTGTTATTATTAAGTCTAAAAATTATTATTTTATAAATCTGATCCAATTTTGAGTTTATATAAACTTCTGTTACATTACATTTAACACAAAAAATAAAAAATAAAAATAATATAATAATAAGAGAAGCTCTGTTTACTACACATGCTTTCTTTTTCTAATTTTGTGTTTTCTTTTCCTATTCTCCCTCCCTCCATGGTGTTCACATGCATGCTCCTTCCTTTCTTTGTATTCCTTTCTCTTGTATCTCACGTTTTGTTTTCTAGCTCATGTCTGCTTCCTCTTCAACCCTCCACCTATTTATTTATTTTTATTTTTGTTTTGTTTTGTTTTTAATCTAATAAGGGTATTATCTTCACCATTTGAAGACTCCATCAAAAAGATTAGCCACTTGTTTCTTTAATTGTTCAAGATTACTTAATTTTTCCTCAAAAACAATGAAAAATTCATAACTCAATTTTATTTCATGGACACACACATTCATCACTTAGACTTTTAAATTGAGAACGAAAATCACTATTAGGGGATAGGTTTTTTTTTTTTTACTATTGAATATAAAAAACAGAAAATAGAGAGAGTAAAGAGTAGAAGAGAAACAAAATATCAAAGGAAGAAAATACAAGAGATAAAGTATTCCAAATATCTTTAATATAAATTATACAAATATATATAAATTCTTTTTATTAGCACATTATGCATATAAATAAAAAATCATGTTCATGATCTTGTTGTGTTTATTCATATATTTATTTTTCTCATTTTCAATATTTAATATTAGAAACTGTAAATCAAAAGAAAAACAAACGAAAATCCAAACAAACCAAAAAGAGAAGTTTGGACTTAAACTGTCGTTTTCGTCGGAACGACAATCGGCCAACGCCGGTTGCCACCAGTCGATGGGGGCGGCCACACAACTAGGGGTGGGAAAAGTTCAATTCTAAATTAGAACCGTTTGAAAATTGAATCAAACTGGTATGCAGTTTGAAAAAACTGAATCGAACCGATTTTCAGTCAAAAATCAAACCAAACTGTTTTATAAACTGATGAACTGGTTTATTACTTTAAACCGAACCCAATCAGAACTTAGTTTATTTGTTCATATAGGTCAAATTTTACATAAGTACCCCTAATTACTTCTAAAAAATTAATTCGGTTATAATTTTTTCAAACTGAAAATCAGTTCGGTTCAATTTTTTAAAACTGAAAACCAATTCAGTTCAATTCTAATTTTAAAAAATCACTTCGAAAATAGTTTGATTCTCAATTTTTATAAATAATTCAGTCCAAAAATAGTTCAATTATGGTGTTTGGTTCAATTTTTGAGTATTTTGGACACCCCTACACACTACCACACTCCTTCTTCTTCCGTTTCTTTTTCTTCTTCCCTTTCTTCTTTCTTCTTTCTTCTTTCTTATTTCTTATTTCTTATTTCTTTTTTCTCTTTCTCTTTCTTCTTCTTTTTTTTTTCCTCTAGGTTGCCAGCACAACTTTCCCCTTCTTTCTTCTTTTTTTCTTCCTCTTTTGTATTTTTTTAGGCTTATGCTTTTATATATATTCCTTTTTCTTTGTTATACTAAAAGCAAATTTAGACTCTAAACCCAACTTTTTTTATTTTTTTTTATTTTAACCATGTTGTTTAATTTTTTTTCTTTTTATTTTTTTATAGGTCCACTCGCTTATGTTATTATTATTTTTTGACTAATTTTTGGTTAAAAGTTCAATTTCATTTTACTCTTTGTTTTCTTTTAAATTGTTTTGAGGTTTGACTTTTTAATTTCTCCTAAAAAAAGTAAAACAAAAATATTAACAATAAATATTAAAATTAATTGAGATGAGACATCTTATTAATCTTAAATATTTATAACATATGAGTTATGGCAATTTGATGATCTTAAGTTTTAAATTTATAATCTTTTTAATAAAATGGGATTGATCAAGATATGACATCTTGTCAATTCTAGTTTAAAACACACAAGTTGTGACAATTATGTGATTTTAAATATTTTTAGCTAATTTCAACAAACAACCAAACATACTCATTATAATAAATTTATCAAACCCTAGGTGTTTTTCCTTTATGAAATTAACATCTTCTAACGAAATCTAAACTTCCGCAACAAAATATATTTCTTTAAAAACAATCAACACATCCACATTTTTTTACTCAAGAACTACGCAGCTTTCATTTCTCTATCGCACGGGGGATACGTAGAAGCAAAATCGCACTCTTGTCAAGCATAATAATATTTTTTTTTTACCTTATATTTTTAATACAATTTTATCTCTAGTTTATTTTAAAAAATTATATTTGCATTAGAAAATGAAAAAATATAAATTTATATAAGTTAACATTAATTTTGCACAATTAATTATAGATTTTTAACGAATGTCGTAGAATGCTAATACATTTCATGCACATAATCGACTTCCGAATTCAAAATTTGATTTCAAAAACTAATTTTCTTTTTAAGAGTTTCCTAATATTTTCTCTATTTTAAAATAAACTTTGGTGACGACTCCATTAAATTCGAGAAATACTGAAATTTTAGGCCACGACACAACCATATATACTTTATTTGATATTCATCTTTGTAAATTCACGTTTTTATTTATTTTTATTTTTGTATTTTGTCTCCTCTACGTTTTTCATGTCATCTTTTTTTAGTAGTAACTAACAATACTTTATTTGATATTCATCTTTGTAAATTCACATTTTTATATATTTTTGTTTTTGTATTTTGTCTCTATATTTTTCATATCATCTTTTTTTAGTAGTAACTAACAAAAGAGACGATTTAAAAAAAAAATAGAACCTACAAATTTATATTTAAAACAAACAAAAATTATAGAGACGAAATGCTAATTTACCGGGACAAAACATATATTTAATCCAATAAATTATTAATATTGTATTAAAAATTATAAAAATCATTTATTTTCAGATGCATTTTCCAAAAATCATTTATTGTAAGAGGATGGGTGAATCAAACAGGGATTTGTTAATAACTATAATTAATTTAGTAAAGCAACTATATGTTTATTAGACAATTTATGGTCCAACTTTGTCTAGCTTAATACTGTATTTCTATTTGTGTTAAGATAAAATGTTATTATGGACTAAAAAAAAAG
>JBBPBR010000007.1:40310953-40323976 GCA_037974775.1 Cicer pinnatifidum
AAGATACGTTTAATTTGATATTTGTGTGTCTCATACTTGTTTTACGAAGAGAAATATAAATTCTTTTATGTGTATTTATTAAATCTAAAAAATATTCTTATTTTAAATTAAGACAATATCTCTCGTTTTAAATTTTAATTTATATCCAAAAATTGTGTCTTATTTCATATCCAAAATTGTTAAATTTAAAAAAAAAATAAAAGTTATTTTATGTTTGTCATTTAAAAAAACTCTATTATTCAAAAAACAAATGATTTTTTTAAGAAGTTACTGAAAACCTCTTCTCGTTTAAGTAAATTTTAAATTATTTGAAATTTTAGAAACGTATAACAAATAGATTAAAAGTAAGTTGTTTAAAAAAGAAATTCTTGTAGAAATCACACTAAATTATTACTAAATAATCTTTTCCACTAGATTGAGATCCAATAGTAAAAAATAAATTACCTCATGCACGCAATTACTATGTTTAATCCAAATCAGTTACATCTCATCCAATCCAAATTCTATACAACGCTGAGATATCAATAATTATTATATTAAAATGAAATGACCTATATATAAATTCAATATTTTTGATTATAAAATAATTTTTTTTTTTTTTTTTTTTACTTTTAAATCACGAGATCTCGATCTAACGATCCACAAACTCTGAATGCGTGGATTGAGAATTTCATCTTTTGTACAGAATCCGAATTCACATCCTATCCTTAAAAAGGATGGAGATAAGAAAATTGTCAACTACATAAAAAACACAATAGTCTCTTGAAAACGACACCGTTTCTTTTGCAACACGGATCCACCTGAAATCTGGTTCCCTTCGAAATCCCTCTATCTCAATTTCAAGTTGGAAACTTTTTGCATTATTGCTTGGTGGGTTGGTTCTAAAATCTGGGTTAGCAACCTCGTTCATGATCTTTTTTACGTTCTTATTTTTCCAATGCTTTATATTCATATATCATACTGTTATTGATTAGTTTTAATTTTTCCATTTGCATAATTTTAGAGCTTTGAATTGTGATTTTGAGATCACAAACAATGGTGAAGGAAACTCTCTACTATGACATATTAGGTGTCAGTTCTGATGCATCTGCTGCAGATATTAAGAAGGCTTATTATGTCAAGGTAATGAAATTAATACCCTTCAATTTTGTCACAAACTGAGATTTTAGGATGTGGAAATTTGATTGTGTAGTATTTTATTTTTTAGAAGAAATTAGGGTAATTGTGTAAAATTTGGCTTCAGTTTGTTGTCTAAATATTTAATCATTCGGTGATTGGTTTTATTACTATTTACTACACAGTTCATTTAACTTAGCTGTTTTGGTTCTTTGAAAACACTATTGTTTGAATTATTTGTTATTTATTAAGTTTTGAATTCAGTTAGCTCCGAAGAATCTATGAAGCATCGACACAAACATCATACATGACACTTATGAATAGACACCTGTAATGATTTGAAAAAAAGAAGTGATTGAATGTAACTATTTACGTCAGTGCCGTGTCAGACACACCTTTAATCCGAAGCGTCAATGATATCTAGCTAAAAAATAGACACCTGAAGTTGCAAAGTGACCTCGTCATGTCTGTAACTGAAATCTTGACAGCACCTCATTGGTGACACACCATCATTATTGATCTAGTCTGCTGATTTAGTCTGACTGTTCTCATTGTTTTCTCTCTTTAACCATGTGAATATGTGATTATTTTTGAGCTGGTGTTTGGGTGAATTGTTGGAAAGGTTAAAGAAATAGTCATTTTCGTCTACTTTTAGTTTGGATATATAGAGGTGAATCGTCAATTTTTTAGTCAATGAAATTGTAGGTGTCAAATAATTTGGCCCTTGAAATTAACAAAGTTCTTAAATGATCCCTAAAATTGAAATTCCTCGATTCTATTATTTCTTTCGGAATGGTCTATTTAGTCCTTGAATTTATGTTAGGTGGACTAACGCGATCAAGAACTTTCCATTTCAGTTAGTGATCACAGTAGAATTTTGTTAATTTTAAGGACCAAAGTGTATGGCTTCTATTTACTCAATATTTAGAAGATTGTTTTTTTTTTTTCTAAATGTTCGGCCTAAAAGGTTTAGAAGGTCAAAGGTTTGAATTTTGGGATCATCGTCGATTTGTAATACACATGCAAGATACTACTGTTTGCAATGGGTCTGACTCTTTGCTAGATTCTGCAACACAGGAGCTTTATAGCACCAAATTGCCTCTTCTTTTATTTAGATTTTAGAAGAGTACATTTATGATGGTGGTTTACAATTCTCTTTTCTTTGGCACAAACGCACAAATCTTTTATTTTTATGTTTTATCTCTTCAATGACTTGAGATAAATATCTCCCTCCTTCTATCTGTCTTTTGTTTTACAGGCAAGAATAGTTCACCCTGATAAAAATCCTGGAGATCCTAAGGCTGCACAAAATTTTCAGGTATGCACTATGAATCCAAGTTTTGGCTTCATAAATCATAATACTAGCTAATATAATTGATTTTACTAGCAAAACAAATTTTTACACCTTTCTTATTATTGGATGTTCAGAAACAGTATTAAATGTAGGGATATTTATATCTTTGGGGATTCTCTGTTTTCAGTTTGATTTAATTTTTCCTCGATATAATATTCTATGTTTGGTATCTATACCAGATGCTTGGCGAGGCCTACCAGGTCTTAAGCGATCCTGAGAAGCGTGAAGCATATGATAAGAATGGAAAGGCAGGAGTGTCAGAGTAAGTTTATAGAGCCTTACATGACTGAAAAGTAATTAACTAACAATAGCTTGCACACAATTAAGCTCCATAAAACAGTAAAGTGCTATCGTGGCAGTTCAAACGTCAAATCTAACTCGTAGACTATTGTCATTAAGAAGTTTGTTATCTAACATTGTGAGTTGTATTTTCAACACAAGTGGTTCCCACCCTCAGGTTATATTTTTTGTTGTAGTAAGATAGAAACCAGATTTAACCAAATCTTTTTGAAAATTCTTGGAGATATTTAAGTGTGCATTTGAGCTAGCTCATTTTATGTTAAAAAACAACTTAAAATCAAAATTTTACGTAGAAACTTTTGAAAAATAAAATAAAATTTTACTTCAAAATCAAATATACACTTAAAGGAGCTGTACAGCTGTTTGCTAAGCAAAAAATTATATTTTGATCTTGCTATGTCAAACCTATGAATATTTTTCAGTATGTGGAGCTTTCAAAATATAGTGGAGACCTAATACTAATGCCCTAGGAATCTTAAAAGTCAATTGGTTTTGAGGTTGAGAGAATGAAATAGTCAATTTCTTATTGCAATGAAACAAAAGATTATATACATAGATTTAAGATTACTTGTATTATTATTGTTTGCAATTGATAATTATGTTAGTTAGGATATTTATGTTATGTTACTGATATTTTTTCCTTTTATTTGGAACCTTATTTTTTATAAATTGTATTAGAATATGGGCCTAACTCAACCCAAAAGCTAGCTCAACGAGTAGGATCACCGAGCCTTATAATTAATACTTTGGCCATATACCTAATCAATGTGGGATATTGATAGAAACCAGAATTTTTATTGACTAGAATTAATGAGCTCTGAAGCTCTTACAATGCTGGAAATCTGAAAATGCAGAAAAGGAGCTAAACCAAAGTTCTAAGAACTCCTAAACTAGAGCAAAATTGCTCCTTACCAGAGAAAGAATTCCCCTAATTATTTCTTAGAATATTTTCTGAATACCTTTCTCTCTTCCTATTCCCTCATTCTTATAACATAAAATAAGTGACATTATTAACTAGCTTTTATTCCTTTCATTCATCCTTCTTGAAATTGAATGCCTTTCCCACTTCCCATTCCCTCATTCCTTTAATGGAATATCAGTAGAACAAGAGACATTATTAACTAGCTTTTTATGCCCTCCATCCATCATTCTACTGGAAGCTGCAGAACTGCAGCCATTTGAGGAGTCACAAAATTCTGAGTAGCACCAGTGTCCATCATCGTGACCTTATGCTCTTCATGGTACCTTCCAAATGTAGGGGAAAAGGGAACGAATTTCGAGCTCTGCCTTCGTCTGCTATTCTGAACAGCATCGTGGAGTTGCATCTTACTGCAGTGTCTTCCTCCCCTTCCTTCAGTTTGATAGCTAGGACTTCACCGGCGTTGTCTGTCACTTCATCATCTCCCAGAATCACCAAATGCAACTGTTTTTCAGCACATTGATGAAGAGGATGGAACCTTTCCCCACTTCGAAAACAGAGGCCTCGCACCTTATGATCCATTAATTCAGAATATGAAGATGCTTGGTTTCCCGATTACAATTTTCGTGGTTCCCCCGTTGCTTCTCATCGCCATTTTTGTGTGTTTGGTTCTGATTAAGGTTGGCTCCTTGCATGCTCAATTCCAGGTTAGGATTTGACCCAGTTAGAGTATTTCTGGATTGGGTTCCCTCACTTGGTCCATAACTCGCATTTCCCTTGTTTGGGCCTGGAAAAAAACCTAGTCCGGACCTGTTTCTATTAGTAAGCCCATTACTTCCTTCTCTTCCCCCTTTCCAGTTTCGCGAACGACCTCCACCTCTGCCTCCTCTGAATGGTTGCTCCCTCCATGCTAATTTTCGCCAAATGAACCTTCACTTCTTCAGATATTCCCTATACCTCAAAATATGTCTCTGCTCGCGTGGTCCACCCCACTGGATCGTCACCATCAAATGACGGCAGCTTCACCTTCTTCACCGCCATCTTGTATTCCGTAATTGGCTCCTTGGTTGCCTGCGACACCCCAGGTGTAGGCCGATTCAACAATTTTGCAAACTATGTCAAAATAGCATGACGAAATTCCTCCAAGGTTTGATGCATTGAACCTTCCATCTCAGCCATTCTTATCTCCAAAGCCTCAACTTTGATAGACATTTTCAGTGGCATTCGGTTTCACTAGCTTCTATTTCTATCCGACAGGTCGGACCAATGATAGAAACCAGAATTTTATTGACTAAAATTGATGAGCTCTGAAGCTTACAATGTTGGAAATCTGAAAAATGCAGTAAATGAACTAAACCAGAGTTCTATGAACTCCAAAACTAGAGGAAAATTGCTCCTAACCAGAGAAAGAACTCCTCTAATTATTTCTTAGAATATTTTATAAATACCTTTCTCTCTTCCTATTCCCTCATTCTTATAATATAAAATAAGTGACATTATTAACTAGCTTTTATTCCTTTCATTCATCCTTCTTGAAACTAAATGCCTTTCCCACTTCCCCTTCCCTCATTCTTGTAATGGAATATCAATAGAATAAGAGACATTATTAACTAGCTTTTATGCCCTCCATCCATCATTCTAGAAACTAAATGTGTGTGAGGTGTGTGACTTGGGTGAGTGGGGCCCACTCTTTGGGCCCTCATTCCTCTTAATTTTCAGTCTTCTATCAGATATCAACTAGTAGGATTGCTCTAATGGCCAAAATGAGTACAGTTAGGTTATCCTCTCTCTAGCATCACACTTTTATTGAGTTACACCAGTTGTATGGTTAAGAATATGTTTCTTCATGTTGACTTGGAAAAGGAAGAATATATGGAGATTCCGTCGGGATATGACTCCACTAATGGAAGGAATAAGGTTTGTAGATTAAGAAAGGCCTTATATGTCCCCAAGCTCTGTGCTTGGTTTGGGAGGTTCACTCAAGCTGTTTTCTTGGGTTACAGGCAAAGCCAAGGTGATACTCGCTTTATAAAACATTCTGAAATGGAACTCACAATAAGGTATCTTTATCTCCCAAAGGAAATATATTAAGAGGCAAATGGTCATTGAAATATAAACTAACATAATGGAAATATTCCTTACAACCAAATAACAAGTCCTTTTTCTGATCAATAAAAAAAGCAGCAAGAGTAAAGATAACACTAACTGTGAATGGAGCAAGTTCCTAACAAGATGGAGAAGAAAATCAAAATGAAAGATAGAATCCTTGCTGAGAGAGAACCAACTTCTCCGCACAACCAAAACCACTCAACAAATTTCAGCATACCCCTCATGCCCCCTCTCACTTCCTTTATAACTACCTCGCCTCATTTCCTCTTAGTGGGTCTATAAATATATGTCTGTGACCTTCTTAAGTAGTCAGGAAAATTGGGTTGCAAAACTACTCGTGCCTCTATGGAGAAAAATCACAAGATTGGAAGTGATAAAGAAAGCCCATAGGGGGAGAAGGCCCAATATCGAAGACTTGTGGGACAACTCATCTATCTATCCCTCACAAGACCAAATATGGCATCTACAGTCAGTGTGGTGAGTTAGTTCATGCATGATCCACAAGGCTTGTCAATGGATGTGTATGCGGAATGGATTCCGACTATGCAGCAGGTCTGATTGTATATTGGAGATTCATTTCAGAATATTGCATGTTCCTGTGTAGAAATTTGGTGACATGGAGAAGTAAGAAGTAAAATGTAGTTGTAAGATCGAGTGTAGAGGCATAATTTTGAGCCATGGCTCAAGGGGTTGGTGCGTTGTGATGCCACAAAATCATACTTGATGACCTCAAAGTAAAATATGAAGCTTCTCATAAGCTATTTTGTGACAATAAGTCAACCACTAGCATTGCACACAGCCCTGTTCAGCAATCAGCGTGATAGGACATAGCATATAGAGATAGACTGGCACTTCATTTCGGAGAAATTAGATAGTAGTCTCACAGCTACAACATACATCGCTTCAGAACTTCAATTGGCAGATGTATTCACTATGTTTGAGGATCTTTCTGGTAGACTGTGAATTATAGATATCCATTCACTATGTTTGAGGAGTTTGTAAATCTGTAAATTAGGATAGAATCATGGCTGTAATTATTTGCATATATTGTATTTCGTTATTTTCTGAAGAAGAAACAATTGTTACCTTCTGGATACCAGTCTAACAGCATGTAAGAGAATGTCTAAGTATGTTCATTATTTGTGAAAACCGGTTAATCTCACTTTTTTTTCTATGATTTTCAGAGATTCCATGATGGACCCTACAACTGTATTTGGAATGCTTTTTGGAAGTGAATTTTTTGAAGAATATATTGGAAAACTTGCACTGGCTTCTTTAGCATCTATAGAAATTGAGGAAGACTCACCGGAACCTCAAGTTCGTATGCAGAAAATTCAAGAAAAGATGAAAGTATTATTTTTTTCCCTAATGCTCTAGTACTTCTTTTTGCGGTCTGCTGTACAGTTCCCTATTTTGGTAGCTAAAGCTGTTTGCTACTGTTTTATCTGTAGGCATGGCAGAAGGAAAGAGAACAAAAGCTTATATCAGTTCTGAAAGATCGTCTGCAACCATTTGTTGATGGTCGAGAAGATGAATTTACAACATGGGCAAATTCAGAAGCAAGTAATCTTTCAAAAGCTGGTAAATGCCCTCAGTTTACCCTGTATCTCGAATGGTGTATTATTGAATAATGATCCTTAATTTTGAGGTTTTAAATAACTGAAATTTATCATTATCAAGAATATGATTTATTGTCTGTGTCAAATTGCTAAAACGATATTTTTAATTGGCCATCAATTGAGACCTTTTTGGCCACCTTTGAAATGATGGGGTTTAGATAAAAAAAGATGAAAGAAACACAAAAGAGCTTGAGTAATAACTTGATAGAAACTTGATAGTTAAGAATAAACACTAATCTCTGTATATAGAGATACAAGACTCCTAATAATCCTAAATAGGGAAATCCAGAAACAAATCCTAGTAATAGCTAAATAATATAAAAACTAAGAAATTAACTAAGATACTCTAATATAATATAAAAGGAGGGAAGAAAGTGGAGATTATTGGATACTTATATTTTGATTGGACAAATTCTCCAAATGGTATATAACCACTTTTGGATATTCTGTTTTCATTAGTAATTGATATCTTGAAATAGTATTGTTGAAGTTGTGGGATTTTAGAGAAAAAGAGGAGAGAAAATAATTAGGGTTTGAATATTATTGATAATAGCTTTATGCTGACTTGATTACAATAGACTCGATACTAATCTCTATTTATAAAGAAACATAGACTAAATCCTAAATTAGGAATAAATCATAATAATAATAAGAGATATTCTAAGATTCTCTATGATTATAAATTGATCATAGAAAATAACTCAAGATACTCTAATATAATATAAAAGATATTATAAGATATTTTCTAATATTCTAACACTCCCCCTCAAGCTAAAGCTTACTAAGCATTAGCTTGTTACAAGAAAACAATATTTTGCTCCGCAAAATAATAAAAAAGATGGAAAAGCAACTCAGGGATGCATGTGAAGTCGGAGAGAATTGCTATAAATATAGCTTAGCCAGATAGCCGGAATGATCATCAGCATGAGAGAAATTCATGGCAAGCAGTTCAACAAAGCAAGGTCCGTCCTTCTAAATAACTACATTTGGAAGCTTCAAACCAATAACGTCAGAGACGCATGCTTCAAGGAGAGAAAGGCAAGGCCAGTACATCTGGGACAAAGATCGGGCCAGTGCATCTGGGACAAATTGCCAAAATAAAGTGAGTCATGAAAATAAACGATATCGTCAGAATAACGATCAATGGAAGAAGAAGTCATTACTAATATGATTCATCTGTGGGAAAAGGGACACCACCGGAATGATCATCGGTAGGAATAGAAGCCACTGTTATAATCTATTAGTAAGAACTGAATTGCATGACAAACACCATAGGGGAAGCAATGCGACTCTAATGAAACGAAGCCATGATCGATCAACGGAGTGAGAAAATGCATCCAAAATAGAAGAGACAATGGTTGTTTCAGAAAATTTGTTGGAATACTTTTCCAGCAACGACAACAGATGAAAGGCAGCACGAGATGGCGGATCTTGAAGGTAGTAGGTGTAACTGTAGCCCGAAACTAGAATACTCGGGCAGATTCAAAATCGTGAGGTTAAGGTGTGATTGACTGACTGACCACGCAACAACTGAGAGGCGTCAAAACGCGTCATCACACGCTGTGGAGACGGCGGCGCATGACGGCGCATAAGATCTACTTGCAAGAGAGATTAGCAGCGCGTGAGAGCGCATGTGACGGCTTTTGGCGACGCGCTTTCGGGCATGACCTGATATGGAGATGACGACATTGTTTGCTGGAAAATTTGCCGGAAATAGTGGCAGCGGGGACAACAGCAAACTAACGGAAAACGAGTGAAACGTGTCAGAATGTTGGAAAAGAGAAACTATATATTCCCTAACTGTTGGGAATTCGGCAGCGGAATAGAAGCGGAATCGTTCAAGGAGGATCGAAATAGGCTCTAGATATCATGTTGAAGTTGTGGGATTTTAGATAAAAAGAGGAGAGAAAATAATTAGGGTTTGAATATTATTAATAATAGCTTTATGCTGACTTGATTACAATAGACTCGATACTAATCTCTATTTATATAGAAACATAGACTGAATCCTAAATTAGGAATAAATCATAATAATAATAAGAGATATTTTAAGATTCTCTATGATTATAAATTGATCATAGAAAATAACTCAAGATACTCTAATATAATATAAAAGATATTATAAGATATTTTCTAATATTCCAGTTTATAACAAGTATGTTAGAAACTGGTATCAATAATATATAAATTGAATACCAACTGAATTTTATGGAATATTCTTTGGAGAATTGCTCAAATCAGAGATAGAACTTATTATATACATAGATACTGCTCAGAATGAAATTATTACACATAACAGAGAGTTCAAGGCCCTGTTTTACCAAGTATTGAGAGCTTGGTTCTCTCCACCCAAATCACTCAATTACTCCTTGATAGCCAACTGTGCGTTGCCCTCCCCCTATTTATTCATACTAACTGACTACATAACTAACACATACTTAATAATTAATAAAACATAACTTACAAACAAAAAAAAAAACATAACTGCCGAAAACTGTCTAAAATCATTTTTGGTCTTCTTGGTCTCTCCTACAATATTCTTTAATGAGAGCTCTAACATAGTAAGAAGCAAGTTGTGATCAAAAGATAGAGTGTCAAAACATAGTATCATGCCAAGGCCTCATTTACTTGCGTACTCATTTGGCTAAGATAATTGCTCAAAGAGTACCAATTTCAAGATTTGCATAGCATCTTACTGTCAATTCATATCATGATAGGCCCCAATCATATTGAGAAATTGGAACGGAGAACCTTTAATAAAGTGGGAAGCCAAATGCATATGTCGTTGGTGCTCTATTTTGAGTGTGAATGTTTGGAAATATGTAAAGAATGTAAATAGGAAGATAATATATTCTAATCACCGTAATTTCAATATTTTGAGATTCTTGTAGTTATTACATTTTGAGATTCTTGTAGTTATTAACAGATTGAATTTGAAGTGTTTGGAAAATTTAGCGGTTGAACTAATTGTTAAATATAAAAGTCATATATAAATTTTTTTAATTAATATTTAAATTTTTTCTATTAAGATAATGAGGGTAAAAATGCTAAAAATTAATTTATAAGTTCAAACGCTACTTGAAGTAGCATATCAAAAAACGCTCTAAGCTCGTGAGAGAAAACCATTACCAAACAACTCTACTTTGATTATACGAGCTTATACACTATAAGCTAGCAGTTCGGCCTTGCCAAACAAAGCCTTAGTGTATACAGGAGATCCTTCATATTGTAATTCAAACGCATGGGTTTCATCATACATATTCCTCTTCCTCTCAACAGTTTTAATCTCAAACAGCAACCTTAGGGAAGATGTTTGTTCACTCCTGGTCCTTTTCTACTCATTGATTTTTTTTAACATCTGACCTTATTTTTCAGCTTTTGGAGAGGCCATGCTACATACAATTGGTTATATCTACACGCGGAAAGCAGCAAAAGAACTTGGAAAGGATATTCGGTTTATGAATGTTCCCTTCATTGCAGAGTGGGTACGAGACAAAGGTCACCGTATAAAGTCGCAAGTGACAGCAGCCTCAGGTAGTAGACTACTTTCATCAAGTTGAAAGGATTTTACAAATTTGGAAGGATCTAATGGAAACTAACTGCGTCTGTAGGAGCTGTGTCCCTGATTCAAGTACAAGAAGAGCTCAAGAAGCTAAATCAAGGAGAAAATAAAGAAGAAAACATAATAAAAGCTCTTGAAGATAAGAAGGATGCCATGATTAATTCCCTATGGAAGATAAATGTGATTGATATTGAATCAACTCTGTCACATGTTTGCCAAGCAGTAAGTTGCAGTATTTTATTTCCATAGCTTAAAAGTAATACCCTTGGCTGATATCATATACATGATACATTCTTCCTCTATGTAGCACCGGCATGACACATATAGTTACATCAATTACTTTCATTGTTCAAATTATTATTGGTTCCGACGTGTCAATGTCGCATGCAGTGTTTGTGTCAATGCTTCATTCTTCCCCCTCACTTACCTCCTAATTAAGCATGACATTTGTTAATGTTCAATTTTATGTTCTACTTGAAGAAATTTCACTTTGCCGACATTTTACCAATATTATTTCCCCATTTTTTAACCTTGAATTCACTGCTCAGACCATAATTCAAGTATTTATTCTAGAAACAACATGGATCAATGCTATTTTCTTTTATCTCATAAAGTTAACGATGAACCGAAGCATAATATTTATATTAAAATATCAATTAGTCAGAATTCACATGTTTTTAGAAAATAAGGATACAAGAGATGTATTTATAGAATACAAAGGAGTAAAACTAAGCACTAATCTGGCCCTGAAATCAAAGAAAATATTCTCCCTATAAATGCTAATTCTAAATATGGTAAGGACACAAAATCAACTAATTAATATTTACATAAAAGTCCTAGTTATCCGTAAAAATCAGTATCAATTGATTTTGATTGATATGCGCTGATCTTCAACAACTCTTGTTATTTTTTTCAGGTTCTTAAAGATCCTAGCGTGTCCAAAGATGTTCTGAGGTCTCGCGCCAAAGCATTGAAAAAGTTAGGAACCATCTTTCAAGTAAGTGTTTTCACTGACTTCTGTTGTTTGTGATTGCACTGTGCATCAGTTTGTATCATGTGGTTGCACTTTTTAACATGAAGCAATGATTTTAGCCTCTTTTATGTTTTGTTGATATCTAACTAAGTGCGTGTTTGGTTCCATTTTTGGAGGAACCAATATCAATCATGCAGGTGTAAAATTGATTCCAGCATGTTTGGGTGTTTTCGAGTTGAATTGATTCTAACTTGAAGCTAGGATTTGTAGCTTTTGGGTCTAAATGTAATTTTTACATTGAAATTTATTGTTTATTATTAAGCTCACTTTTACGTGAATATATCAAAATATAAATCACTTTACATTGAATTCACTTTGAACTAAAATCAATTCATTCAAAATCAATTTCGTCGCTGTATAACCAAACACACTAAGAATGTTTTGTTTTGCTTCTCAGGGTGCTAAGGTCGCTTATAACAGAGAGAACAGTCTACGCCGAGAAAGTGGCAACCGGGTAGACGCTGGTCCCTCGTTGTAGTAATCTTGTTGTGTTTGTTTAATATGGTTTGTGTATTGAGTTAATCATGTTTTTATGGCCTTTTGGCTCTCAATGGAATTGAACCAAGCAGCTAAAGAAACAGTTGTTCCAGTAAAAGTTTCCAATATACTTTCACTTTGATTTGTGATTGGACTATACTACCATAGTGCAATCTACATATGTATGTCTGTAAAGCAATATATTTATCTTCTGTAAGTGATATATAATATTCCATTTATCTTTGAATTGGTGTGTCCATCATAAATTTCTATTTCCTTTGGGAGAGGATATATAGATGAGCCTTCTTTATTTATTTATTGCTTTTTTTTTTTTTGTCTTGATCTCACGGTTCCCAAGGCAAAGAGAGTATAGTAATCTAAAGTTGGAAAACTGTAGCTAAAAAGTTGTTTCAATTAGAGTTTACTCGGTTACTTATATATTGCTTTTTTTGTGTGATAGGCTTGCTAATAGAAAATAATTGAGGCAAAATTATATCTAAGATCCTTTATTGTATTTAGTTATAATAAATCTGT
>JBBPBR010000007.1:40328885-40348205 GCA_037974775.1 Cicer pinnatifidum
AATTTTTTTTTTTTAAGTATTTCACCTTCTCTACTAAACTTTTTTTTTGATTTAAAATTTCAAAAGATGCTTACAATGAGAAATTATTTTGAGTAGCACTTCTCATAAAAATTCATTTTTGAGAGATTTTTTTAAATAAAATGTAATTTTTATCATGTCAAATTCTCTAACAATGATCATGAATATCTAAGTTATTAAATGTCAAAATTATTTTTCTTAATATGTAACAAATGAGTTTGAAACAGTTTATTGTATTTTTTAGTAAATTCTCGTAAAAATCACTTTAAGAAATATAAAGTTATTTTTTTTTAATCTATAATAAACGTGCTCGTTGTTTTGTAATTAAAAGTAAAATAGGAGCAGAAGATGATTTTTTATGACTAGCAAATCAATGTTTAAATCTTAGCTGAGAAATGTTCATATTTAGTGTCTAATACGCCTCAAATAAGATTGTTTCTAGTGGAGGAGAAGTAAATCTATAGAAAACTAAAATAAAAATAAAATAAATTAAAAAGATGTAGTCTAAGTGGTTGAATTGAGACATTTGAAATAGTTTAGAAGAGAAATTTAAATGCTAACTACTAAAATAATCTATAAAAAGTAAAAACTTAAAACCTATTTAGCATGACCATTTTTCCTTGACAAATGGAGGAGTAAAGACCTAAAAAAAAGGGCTAGCATTTTAATTGTTGAAACTCTTACAATGATTATTCATTAAAAAATAGAAAATAGAAATAGGTGGTTTCAATTCTCTCCTTTTAGATATGCAAAAGTTGTAGTTTCATGCAATGCAAGTTGCTTTTAAATCAATTAATTTAAGCCCAAAATCAGAAAAATTGTTGACACAAATATAATTTCCAAATATTTGGTACCTATAAAGTTTGATTAGTTTGATGTAAAGCTTATTATAGGTACACAATAATTTCCACTAAGATATGATGTCAAATATCATCCTAAATAATTTATATTACATTCCACTAACTTATAAGACTTTATTGCCCCCAACAAAAGCAAAGTGGTCTACATACACCTTTTTTCTCTTTGAATATATTATATTATGCTTTTCTTATTATCATTATTACAAATTAATAAAACTGTCATTTTCAATTTTGTTGTCAACTAGGCTTCCTCCTTAGGGAATTTATTTCTCCTTGCAATATACATAGGAAACATTAGTTTTGTGTGAAAGTACATGTAGAAAAATATACCAAGTTTTACTCAACATGGATTTCATGCTTCTCAAGAAGTTCATTCTTCTCTTCCTCTTCATTTCTGGATCACTTTTAGAGACTTCTTTTGCAGGTTAGTCTTTTTAGGTTTTCTTGCAGCCTTAATTATATTATAGTGTAAAAAATATGAAGGCTAAAATAAAGAAGCATGAGTGTAAATTAACATAAATAAATGCATTATATATATAAGTGTGTTCTTATACATAGTGTTTCATTTATATTATATTAAGTTTATAATATCAATAACACATTGATATTGTTTGGCTTAAAGTTTAACATTGGTATGTGGAAATTAAATTAATTTAGATTTGATTCCATGATCTACTTCTTTTTCTCATGAAGTGCGAGGCATGTGATCAACTAGCTAGTTATATAATTAACTTTAGTATTTTAAATTGAATTTTTCATTTTTATCTTGTAAATTCACTTATATATAGATAAACTATATATACAAGCTATGAAAATGTTAGATGATAAGAAAATTACCTAACATATATGAGCTTAATTAATGCATATGCAGGTCGAGGATCAAACTTCATCAAAATCTCAACTGGAGATTTGAATGCAGTCCAAAAGGTATGCATGACATGGTAATTCACATTAATATAGAATATTTAATTTTCTTTAATTAATTAATTAATAAAAATTTTAAAAAATTTGGTTACTTGAACAACACTAATTATTTGTTAGCTCTTTATGTATCTAGCTATCTCTCTATCATGTTTAAAGCATTGTATCTAACAATTAAATGGTGCAAAACTCATGAACTACCATATGTTATTATCTTTTTATTTGAAAGTACTCATGGAATTATAGAAGGCCCTCTTTTTAAATCTTTTAATTCCTCATCTATTTTGTGTTTTTATTTTTTGATAGGTAGTAGTTAGTAATTAGTTAGACGAACGGAAAATTCGTTAGTAACAGAGATTGAACTCAAAACCTATTTCAGTATCTCAACCCAACCACAACACTACAAATTATATTTTATTATATTTTGGCGTATTTACACACAAACAAAAAGAGATAAATCTCAAGTAACAATTGTATCATGAGGATGATTTATTTATAAAGAATGTCGAATTATGAGCACTTTGTTTTTTACTTGCAGTATTAAAATTCTTTGGAACGTCTAAGGATTGAGTAATTTAACGTACTGTAACGAGTTTGATTATCTTTTATACTCTTTTAAATAAATTTTTCTTTACAAAAATAAGTAGAGTTTCTAGTGTAATTGGGTCGGAGTATCTTCGTACTTTCGTTCTAAATTTCTCTTTGTTGTTGAAAAACCATTAAAGGGAATGATTTTCAATTTTTTACGTTTATTTTTTTTAGAATTTTCATGTAGTGAAGTTTTGATCAGTATATTTTAGTAATTGAGTTTCTATGTTGCTTTATTTTGATGTATAGGTAACAACAAGGAAGGAAATGAATGAGGAAGAAGTAAGCAACATCCACGAGAGGCTTCTTAGGGCTAATACAAAAGATTATGGACGATATGATCCAACTCCAACTTTTTCTAAGCCTCCTTTCAAGCTCATACCAAATTGAATTAACGTTCAAAAAAGGAATCTTGGAAGTTATAGTATCGTAATAATAACTAAGTACTATAAATAATCCAGTGTTTACCTTAGTGTAATATATTCCCCATATATATCATATAGACATGTATAAATATAAATGCTTAGTCATGTTTTGAAGTCTAATATAGAGTTTTATAAAAGAAGATGTACGTGTGTTTTTGAAGTTTTATTATATATATATATATATATATATATATATATATATATATATATATATATATATATATATATATATATATATATATATAGTTTTAACCTATGGGTTGATATAGACACATATATTTGGTGTATTTCTTGTCTTATACATATAAACATTATACATATATGCATGAACAAATAAACTTTATCCATATTATTGCTCCCTCCAAAACTTACATAATAGGAAATGTCACTTTTCCCTATACCTAGATTAAATTCGATGACAAGAAAAGTAAGAATGAGAGGAAGTTTCTCTAAGGTCCTTTAATGGTGGTAGAATGCATAAATAAAATGTGATTTTAGAAATCAAAACTAGAGAAAAATACTTTGATAAGAGTCTCATATTGATCTAAAACGTTGTTATTCATTTTCAAATATTTGGATAAAGCATTGAGTTTTAAATTTTGGAAAAAGGGAGAGATGGAGGCACTATATGGTTTTCAAAAAAGGACCAAATGTTTAGGATAAGTTATGAAGTCAAATATGTATTTCTATTTTGAAAAAAAATGTTTAATCTAGATTATAATATTGAATTCGTGAAACTATAGAAATAGGTGAATGTATTCTAAATGAAAATGAAGGTTGATATGAGTATGTAAAACAATATGAGGTGAACCTATTGGAACTATGTGAGTCGATTCATACTTCGTGTCAATAGATTCACAAAGTCTAGAATATCAACGGTGAGTTTAGGACCTATGTAAATTATTTTACAAACATGTAAGTTGATTTACAAAGTTAAAAATCACTTAAAAATAGTTTTTAATGCATTTCAATATGTGCCGAATTACATGATCCTATCATACAACGAAAGTTATGCAAAATAAAATATGATTTTTCATGTCAACGTTTCTGATTTGAATGTTTGAGAAATGAGAATCAACGAAGACATACATTCATCATCTAAATAAACATAGTTTTGATTTCTGTCGAAATATTAGATTTTTTTCTAAAATCTTATAATTATAGTATTTCTCATTTGAGGGGTTTCATAGATATTGGTGTTGCAGAGGAAACCTCAACTTGCTTTGTCTCACTTCCAAGCATATGTTGTATACTCTAGTGAATATTGAAATTCACATCACACTTTATTATATTATATTGAATTTTTTAAACCATATCAGATAGTGATCTTCATCATATTTCAAATATATAACTTTAAAGGTTAATGTTTCTTATGAGTCTAAAAATATATATATATATATATATATATATATATATATATATATATATATATATATATATATATATATATATATATATATATTTTAGAGTATATCAATTTGCAAAAGATAAAAAACAGCACAAAAACCAACACGAATAAATACATTCCTTTTGCAAGACTTATGAACAGAGGATTTGGGCGTATCTCTCATTTTGAGGATTAAAGGTAGATGCGAGACAAATATAAGTTTCTTCTGAAATATAATATAACTTCTAGAAGAAAATTTGAAAATAAAATAGAAAAATGACTATAGAGAGAGTGTACTAGCAAAAGCGATGGTGCAAATAGCAATCCTCAAATAAAAATTAATCCGAAGCCTGTAAACTTGGAATGTGTCTGATGCAATTCGAAGTTTTGAGTCAAAATTTATACTTCATACTCAACAATTATATCCTTACCTCCACCCAAATTTGCCTCTAATTTTAAAATTTGTTCCTTTCAGAAAATTTTAATTGAGTTTTTCGAAAGACATTTTAATCTGATAAACTCAAAGTTTAAAGTAAAATTATTTCTGTGTTTATTTTATTTTAGAGATATTTTTGAAGTAAATTATTGTCTTAGAGCTAAGATAAAATGAGTTAAGGAGATGTATTTCTAAAAATATTAAAAATAATTTTTTAATATTTTTATTGTTTTTAAATGTAGACAATTGGTAGATGGGAAATTCGAGGAGTCAAGAGCAATAATGAGTTAAATGTTTTAAAACCAACAAGAGATTGTGACACCGTATTTCAACCCAAAACTTTAAGGCAATAGATATATGAGTCACCTCTTTTATATATTCAGCATTTAATTTATTCATAGTCAATATGAAATTTAACTACGCACACTGGAATTCAACATTTAACGCTGATACTAGATGTTGGGAAAATAATAAATAAAAATTGAGAAAATTCAAATAATAATCAAAACACACAAAAATAAAGTAGAAACTCTAAAGTCCGGAGAAAAAATCGCGACCAAAAAATAATATCATGTGAAAATTATTACAATTTATAGACTTTTCTCAAATACCCCGAACTCTCAAAACAACTAAATTCTCCAAAGAAAATATATATCTAACAAGCTCACAAAATTCTAAAATAAGTAAGAAAGAAAAAAAATAATTATAAAATTAATTTGTTTCTTACATATGAAAATTATAATAAAAAATTAAAGCTATATATAACATTGAGGTCCCTCTTCATTTATAATTTCAAGCAACATAAGATAATTTCAACATGTCTCTTAACATTTTATTAACGATAAAATAACACAAATTTTAAAAAATAAAAATAAACAACCCAAAAAGTATTTTTACACATTGTGATCTATAACAAATTTTTCTGATTATTTAAAAAAAATCAGATAACCTTTCAAAAACGTTTGCCTATTGAAATTTTTTTTTATTTTTTTTGAAAAAATGAGTAAATTATATTTTGAGAAACTAAAAATTCAGTTTTATAGAATTAATTTATATTCAGAAAAATGCAATTTTATTGAGTTTTTTAGACCACAAGTATGTTATTTAAATTTTTTACAATACAAAATTATTTCAAAAATCGCTAATTTCGCGATACATTTGTATTGCGTAAAACACAAACCAAGTTTCTGAAAGTTTTTCTTTTAAAATTTAATGTTCCAGTTCATAAAGCTTTCCAGTAACACAATTTTTTATTTTTAAAAAACTAAAATAAGTAAAATGAGTAAATTGATGAAAATATAGGGGTAGTAGGAGTATATTTGGATTTTTTTTTAATATTTTTTTTTACATCAAAATACCTTACTTCCAATTTTATTTACCTGATTAATTTATAAATAAATAATTAGTGATGATTAGTATCAATAAACAATAATTAATTAGGACTTATTAATATGTATTAAGCTGGTAGTTAATAAGAATTAGTTATTAGGACTTTATTGTCATACCCACCCATTTGTAGTTTGTGTGATGCGGATTGCTCGATTTCTGAGCGATTCGATGCTTTTTGTCCACCCCTACTATCTCGGCTACTCTTGATCACCCTTTCTCTCGTGAGGAGATATGTGAAAATATTACATTGATGAAACTTATAGTTGACTATGATCCTAGATGTGGAGTTTTTTCTACTAGATGTGGTTCAACCGAGGAAGATATTGATCACATTTTCAATAATTATATTTGGTCAAAATAGGTCTGACTATAATCTCCTTTATGTGTTTGTTTCAAAGGATAACAATATTCTTATGTTAATTGGCTTAAAAATGTGTTCAATCATAGTTCACGTGAAGAAACAAGTTTTGTTTTATCATCATGTTATGGTATTTGCTATGCTAGAAACAAAACTACCTAATTTTGAGCGCAAAATACTTTCATGTTTGAAATCACATTGTGATACTTTCATACTCAAATTTCTATTTCATCATTCGTTGGTTCTCCCCTACTAGCTTTTTTATAAAGTTAATGTGGACGCATTTGAACTGGTGAATAATAAATTAGATGTTGGAACAGTTATTGTGCTGCTAATGGCTTTGGTGATGGTTACAGCCACTTGGTGTTTTGAGGCACTTCTAGATTTTGATATTGTGAAAGCCCAGTGTTTGAAATTAGTCATTTCTTTTATTTTCGACATTGCATTTAGACATGTTGTTTTTGAAGAGACTCTTTTAATGATGTTCGAGGAATGCATGCAAAATTCAAATATTTATCCTATTTTGGTTTGAAGATCATTAATTACCAAAAAAATTAGTAAATATTTTCTTTTTTTATCTTTAAAATAACTTATTCAACCGCTAATTTTGTTGTTCATCATTTAACTCGTTCAGCTTTAGAATTCATATATTCACCTGAATTGATAATTGTCCTCTTTATTATGTTCTTTTATTTCAACTAATTTTTTAATGACATTCATGTAAAAAAAACATTTTTTAAACTACCATGTTTGACTTGAGAATTAATTCAAAAATATTTAAATTTACATGTTGAAAAGGTAATATGAAAAATTTTCGTTCCAATTAAATTTTAATATTTCAGCTTATATTTTAGGCCGAGTTCACGTCACTTAATTATAGTATTGTTTTATTTTAAACTCCAAAATCAAGCGAATGATTTATTTATATTTAAGATTAATTAATGTGTGACCATTGACTACGTGCAAGCGGCACCAGCCCCAACTACAGTGACAAGTGACCTACATTTTCTCAATTTTCTTTCATTTGAAATTCTGCATTGCCCAATATATATTATAGATTTTTTTACGGAAGATATTATTGTGTAGTTGATGATCAAGTTGTACTTAACATTTGTTTTAATTTATTTGTCAAAAAAATAAAATTAAAGCCAAAAAGAATTATTAAACTCTATGCTTTGCACAAAATATACAATTTCAAATAGTGAGTTCTTGAAACCAATCACCACAATTACGCTCCTAGAGCACCTCCACCACGGGTTGTTTAATATGTTTCTTATATTAATATATTAATGACCGTTATACAATTAGTTTTAAATATATAAATTATTGTTTATTTTGTTTTGTCATTAGAGAAGGATGACGTGACAATTAATGTTGTTTAAAATTAGGCAATGTTGTTTCAAAAGATAATGGAGACAGAATTTCTTATCAATAATCAATGAAGAAATGTTTCAATAAATTTTAAAGTCTTATGATAATAAGTGTCCTAAGATCATTCGTTGGATAGGGCAATTATTAAGGAAATAAGAAATAATTTTTAAATGGAAGATCTTGATTTTTTATAATTTCAAAGTTTGAACTGTACAATTTTTAAGATTTTTTATTTTTTTATTTATTTATATTTCTTAACAATTCCTTTAAATACATTTGTAGCATTTCTTAATTTTAAATATGGGAACAAATATAGTATTTTAATTTAAATTAAATTTGAGTGTAAAAATTAAAAGTCACTTTAATTTTATCATATTTATAAGCATGTTGTCGTTTTGTGTCATTAATATAAATATTCTGAGTTTGTTTGTAGATTCACCCTTTTATGTTTTAACAATTTTAAATTTGCATTGTATCAGTGTATTTTACCGATTTGAATTAATAAATATCGTCCTTTATAGGTTAAAAAAATGTTTGACATGTAACTCATTTAAAAAGATTTGTATTAAGGATTTTTTTTGAATTCGTTTTTTTGTTATGAAAGAGACTAGAATTATTAACTAGAAATAGGTGGGGATCTTAATCCCATACAATCAATTTGTAACAAGGTATGAAAACGGTGAAATTTCATCAATAAACGATAAACATAGAGTGGCACACATGCTTTCTTTAAAAAGAAAAACTACACTAAGGTTGATTTCACATAAAATATGGCAAAGAGTGGTACAACAATCAAGAAGATGGAGGAGCGCTTTCAACCTCTTTAACGAGAGGTTGGTAACCTATAGGGGTAAGAGAGACTCATTTTACCATATTGACCAGGGGGTTCAAGTCATATTCAAAGAACACCTTCTTAAGATTCACATTCTGAGCAACTATAATACCATAAAGTAGAGTTCATGTCTTAGCAATAAGAATATTTTCAAGACCAATATTTCCATGGAACCTTGTGAGGAGGTTCCCTTTGTTATTGTGAAAATACCCTCATAGGAAAAATTTAGCATAGGATGTTGAAAAGTTTTGTCCATGTTTACTTTGACAACATCGAAATGAGGGTGTTTCCATTTGACATATTTTAATCTCTTATTCTCCCAAAACTAGGGAGCTCTAAAGTCTCTTTAATCACAAGATGGATATGATTTTTTACTTTGCCCCCAAAAATTAGCATATAGTTCAAACTAGTTAAAGGAAACAAACTCGTTCAGATTTTTTCAAAGTAGCCAAATAATGATTTTGATGCAAATGGGCCAAGACTAAGAAATGCAACCAATGTGATTATTTGTTATATTCCATGCCAATCAATTATGGGTGCCAAGACTAAAGAAATAACTCCAATGATCTAATATTATTCCATAGCTTTGCAATATCCTCGCATTCCTACATAATATGCATAATAATTTATGGGTTGGAGTGGCAACGAGGGCAAGTATCATTATCAATCATGTTTCAATTTTTAGGCTCCACATCTTTTGAGTTCTTAAAAAGAAAAAATTGGAGAAGATTCAATTGTTCAAAATAGATTTTAAGGTACACAGATTTATCAACATATTAACCTCGTAAAAAGAACTCATTTTTTGTTGATAAATTATAGTAAGAACTTTACCGTGTGCCACTTTCCAAATAAAGGGTCATTATCATCATTTGTATCTTGCATATGACGGATCAGTAACTCATAGGTAGTCTTAATAGATAATTGGCCATCTAGCGCAGGGGTCCAATTAAAGAAGTCAACATTTTCATTCTGATTAGAAAGGCAAGTGACAACGATAGTTGGACAATGTCTTCAAGAAGGAGCATCTCAAGAGGCTACATATGCCAAATATCATTTGTCATGTAAAAAATACAGGGAATTCCTCATTGACCGATCGAAATATGATCCAAGAAAGCATCATAGATGATACCACCTCCCAAAATCCATTTGTCCTTCCAAAAATGGATGTCATGACCATTTTGCATCGTCCAAAATATATTGCACTCAATATACAACCACACTTGATATATAGCATTTCAAATGTATGATGTGTTATTTCAAGTAGGCATCTTGGACATTGCTAGAACATTGCAACTATAGTTAGCTCTAATCAATCGAACCCAAAGCTTGTTAGGGCAAGCAACGAGTTGCCATGCAAGCTTTAACATATACGCCTAGTTAAGGACTCTCATGCTTTTAAACCACCTTCTTTCTTAGGAGTACAAATTGTATCCCAACATATGAAATGACACTTGTGTTGCTCGTCAATACTACTATAGATAAGGTTTCGGCATATTTCTCCAGCTGGATCAAAAATAAAAATTGGGATATCTGAAGTTTGCATAGTACACCCAAGGATGCAAAAGAGAAAAGATTGGGCTAGTGTTACTCTTCCTGCAAAAGACAAACTATTAGCTTTACAACTAGAAAGTTTCTTTTGCATACAATCTAAAATAAAGGAGTAAGTGTCCTTAGAAATTCTCCGGTGAAGAAAAGGAACTCCAAGGTAGCGACCAAATCTAGAGTGACAATCTCCAACATTCACTATAAGAAAACTATGATTTTGTGGCGGCCAAAAGCCCTAACAAAGGGAGAAAAACAGTCGCAACAGACACATTTGTGACGGTCTAAGGTAGCCACAAATAACTCAATCACAAGATTTTGTAGCGGCCAAAACAACAACAAAAGTTGGTTTTTTAGTTACCAAGCCCTCACAAATTTGTGACGAAAAAGTCTGCCACAAATTTGTGAAGACTTAGACTCTGCCACGAAAGATAAAGTTGATTAAAAAAAACCCACAGTTTATGGGGATCAAGACCACCACAAATTATCCCTTTTGTAAGGGCGTAGGCCGCCACAAAGGATAAAACTAATAAAAAAAACACAGTTTGTGAGGGCTGAAGCGGCCACAAATAGGTAACTTTATATATAAAATTAAAATTATAAAATTGAAAATTAAAATTATATATAAAAAATTAATATTTATATAATTTAAAAATTGAAAATTTAAATATAAATAAAATTAAGTATTATATATAAAAATATAATTTTAATATTAATTAAATTATTACGAGCAAATAAAATAAAACATTCTAAAATTTATAAATTATATCATACAAACTAAAAATAAAACACACCATAATTAAATAATAATATATAATATATATTCATACAAATCAAAAAATTAAAATAGAAAGAAAGTAAAGAAGGTAGAAAAATATTTGTAAAGAGAAAGGAAGAAAGAAACTTCAGTGGGAATGTAAAGAGAAAATTTAGAGAAAAGGTAAAAATGAGAAATAAGATGAAGAGTGATATATATATATATATATAGGGAGAAAGAATTGCATTTGTGGCGGCAAAGAAGGCCACAAAATGCCAATGATACTATTTCTTTTGTGGCGGCCTAAACAGTAAGAAAATGTTGTTTTTGACAGCCTAAGTAGTCAAAAAAATATTGCTTTTGTGGCGGCCAATATCCTCACAATGCTCCAACGAACTGATTTTGTGGCGACTTAAACTCTCACAATGCTCCAACGTGACACAAAATCGTGTTGATATTTTCAATCAATCAAGTCATTTGTGAGGGTATTGACTGCCACAAATTCAAATAATTTTTACTTTTGTGACCGTTTTTTGCTTCCACAAATGCTATAATCAGCCAAAAAAATATTTTTTTTTATTTGTGAGAGTTTTTTCAGCCACAAATAAAAACCAATTTGAATTATCTATGATGATGAATTTTAGTATTTGTGAGAATTTTTTCAGTCAATAATTTATGAGGGTTTTTTTCGGTCACATAATCTTTTTTAAGTTGGCCACAAAATGCTAAGAGATCTTCAAATGTTAGTATTTATTAAATTAGTAATTTGATGTCCCAATCTCTCTAGTGCAAGCATAAAAAGGTAAAAAGGTATGGTGATATAAGATCTCATTGTCTAAATCCTCTAGATGAAGAATTGAATTAGTTTGGTGACATTCCAATTTATAAGCATAGAGGATTAATAGATACAATTTTCAATCAAATTTATAAGTAAAAGAGGAATATCGAGTATACAAAGGGTCTAATGATGTTTCATTTTAGTCTATCATAAGCCTTATCCATATCAGACTAAGCTTGATGATCATGTACCCCATTACCTCTTTCATATTATTCACGGATACATTCTTGAAGAAGCAAAATATTATCCATTGTAGATCTTCCAACGTTCCAAGGATAAAACTCTTTTGTGTATGTTCTATCACATGAGGAAGAATGGTTCTCATTCTTTGTGAAATCACCTTAATAATAACTTTATAAATGACATTTCACAAAGAAATCAACCTAAATTGAGATACTTTAGACAAATAATTACACTTGAGGATAAGAGTGAAGAATTTTTGGTTGACATTCCAAAATTAAAAGGATCTTCAAAACAATCTAACACAATCTTATGAAGAGATTCTCCAACTAACTCTCATTGACTTTAAATGATGAAATATATCAAGATCAAGGGATTTGAAACTCTTCATGTTAAACAACATCACTCTTCTATCAACATTTTAAAGAATTAAACATTAAAATAAATTAATCAAGTATTGTTAAAATATGATCTCTCGGTTGAATATTTTATTGTATTTCAAAAGTTTATTTTAATTAAATTAAATTAAATTGATTTTACTCTTTTTGAAACGGAAGCTTTCATTTTAATGGGATGTTAAATGTGTATATTTATTATACTATATACTCGTTGGGATCTTTTTGTTTTCAAACCATAGATTTCTCAAAGTTTATCATGTCATATACACATACTTACCATCTTGACAAGATATAAGAAAATGAATTTAGATTTACTTTTTATCTTCGTAGATTTATTTTATTCTTTTTTAAAATCAAAGCTTTATTTTTCTTTCTCTTACCTCAGAAGTTAACAATGATTTTATATTCTCATAGTTCTATTTATTTCCTTCTTAAAATAGTTTGTTGACGAATACATTTTTCTAGAACAGTGTGCTTTTATACACCTCAAACATATATTTATTTTATGAGGTTATTCTCTAATATTTGTTCTTTATTTTAATGATTCCTTGGTTGATGGTTGGTGAAAATTTGTGACTTGGACAAACATGTGATAAGTGGTACGCGTAAAGTTTGTTGTAATCGTGACATATAGAATTGATGGACAATATTTCCATACACTCACACGGATTATCCTGGTTGTTTAAGCACAAAAGTAAAACTTTTAGATTTAGCCTTGAATCTCCATCAAGAATGAAGTTTAATTCAATCATTTAAAACCTCCAATGAATTATTCTTCTAACCAAAAATCTTGTTATTGCTTTTCAAAATAATATTTGTATTAACTTTAATACTTTTATTACTTGATCAAATTTTTATTGAACCTACCATTAGAAAGTAAATAATGTAAATTTAGATCATTTAATAATAAGATAACATTATATTTGTTGTGAATTAATCAAAACAAGAGTACTATTCAGGAGAGTAGAGATGAATGAGAGAGAATAAGAGATAGCGAATAATAGTATTCTCTTATTGTATAGTTTCTATTACAATATTAGTCCTACTTGTAGGGCTCAAATAGATAGGCATTCACTAATGGGTTTGGTGTGTCTATTATTCATAACATTTTCTCTTAAATGTTCATCGATGATATGCTTGATTAAACCTTAGTAGAAGGAAAATAAAACACTAGTGAAGGAAAAACCGTACAGCATTCTTCATCTAGAAACTACCTCATTAAAAATCTAACTAGAAAAACTCAACGAAAGAAAAATCGTGGTGAAAGAATAAATAATGCATAATATATTTACCCCCTTCCCCAATGTTGACATTGATTTTTGAAATGATGAAAATCTATATTTTTCTGTAGTTGTTGAAAAACTTTCTTTGACGATAAATTTGTAACAATGTATCAAATATAGTCACATAAATGACTTTGTTGATATATGTATCACAACTTAGTAGAAGATCACAAGTGATTACATATTTTGTTGGAATAGGTCTTGTTTTATCTTATTTAATCTGTCATTGTCTCAATTGAACAATGTTTACAATATTATCATCATAAAGAACTCATACACTACAAGAATTTCTCTATTTTGTGGCCAACTTTATAAATATTTTGTGGCCGAATAAAACCCTCACAAATTTGTGACCGAAAAAGCCCTCACAAAGGCTAAAATTGAAATTGGTCATCTTTTGTGGCTGAAAAAGCCCTCACAAATTTTTAAATATTTAACTGGATTTTGTGGCTGCCTAAGCCCTCACAAAATCACAACATTGTGATTTTGTGAGGGCTTAGGCAGCCACAAAATCCAGAAGGATTTTGTGAGGGCTTTTACAGCCACAAAAAATGAATTTGTGAGGGCCAGATCCGTCACAAAGTTCTGATGGGACCAGGGTATTTGTGGCGGCCTATGCCGCCACAAAGGATTTGGCACATGTACTTTTCTGGCTGCAAAGGCCGCCACAAATCACGCGTAAATCCAGCTGGATTTTCTGGCCGCTCAGGCCGTCACAACTGGACATATCCGTTGGAATTACTGGCGGCAAAGGCCGCCACAAATTCCTTGCTAGTCGTTGCATTTCTGACGGGCAAGGCCGCCACAAATGGAGTGTACCGTCGGCTTTTCTGACGGGCTAGACCGCCACAAAGGCCCAATGCAGATCCTATATATATTTCTCCCATCTTCCTACTTCATTTTCACAATACAACTTCTCTCTAACACTTATATCTTACTATTCTCTCCTCCTTCTCTCTACAAATTACTCATCATATAAATTTGGTTCTCTCTACAAATTACTCATCATATAAATTTGGTAAGTTTAATTTATACTATGTATTTAATTAATTTATATTATATATGTAATTAATTTATAATTTAATTTTTTAATATGATATAACTAATTAATGTTATTGATTTTTATTTTTATAGTGCTTGTTAATTATTTCGAAGACTTGCAAGCATCGTACGTGAGTGGAAGCTTGAAGTCAGACGCTACTCGGCATTCAAGTTAGTATTTTATATATTTTAAATTTAGATTAGTATATATATATATATATATATATATATATATTTATATATATATATATATTATTTTTAAAATATAGATTAGTAATATATATATTTAGATTAGTTTTATATATTTATTTTTAAAAAAATAGTAATGATGTTGTTTACATATTAATATATGATAAATTAAAGTTTCAAACCACGGTTAAAATATATTAGTTTTAATATAATTATTATTTAAAAAAACATTATTAAAATTGATGATATTATTATTTTTTGTTTTAAATAAGTCTTGATTATTAGTGTTGATTTTTAAAAAAACATCATTTAAAATTTTATATAGGTTTGTATAATGATATAGTACGGATCGATCTCATCGTCTGGTGCCAATAGATAATCTTGATCAGTTAAAGGAGCAATGGGCAAGTGAGCAAGAAGAAAGGACACAACAGCTGATACAAGCCGCAATTGATAAACTGAATGAGGAATGGAAACAGAGGTTTCAAGAGCAGCAGCAGCAGTTTCAGCAGCAACAATTTCAACAACAACAATTTTCATTTCCTCCTGTCTTTCATCAGCAGATCCCGCCTCGGCCTCCATACTTGCACCAACAACCAATTTTCCAGCAGCAACAGAGTTACTCCCAATACTCCCAGCAGCATCAACCGCCTCCAACTTTCCAACAACAACAGCAACAGGATCCATCGAACTCTGCCTTCCAGCAACAACAACCGCCAATGTTTCAGCAACAACAATATTTTCATAATTATCAATATGCTCCATCATCTTCACATCAACTTCCTCAACCTCAACCAGATTATCAAACTGCATACCGACCGACTATGCCAACAGCTGGGTTGATCAGACCAGATTTAAATCAACTTCATCCAGCTAGGGCTCCTCCTTCGACTACTGGTGGTGCCATTGAAGATGAAATTCAATTTCAAAGCATGATGTCTCCTCCAACACAAATGCATAATACTTTTGAAGGACTTCTTTCGTCGGGTATGAATGCAGGAAATAATGATGGTGGGAGTGGAGCTGATCAGACGAATTATTATGAGGATTGATGTGATCATTTGAAGAATTTCATAATTTATTTTTGGGTTGTATGACATTATTAATGTGTGTTTAATTAATTTCCACTTTGTAAGACATTATTTGTTAATTTTGGGTTTGTAAGACATTAATTGATAATTTTGGAATGCATGTTTTATTTGATTTTATCATGATTGCTATAGCTAGCTTTAATTATTATTAATAATATGTTTTTATATATATATAATATTTATTTTAATTTTAATATTTAATTTTAATATTTAATTTTAATTTTATTTAAATTTTAATTTAATTTTAATTTAAATTATAATTTATTTATAATTTACATTAATTTAAATTAATGTTTAATTATTAAAATAAAATAATTAAAATAAAATATTTTATTATTAATAATTTAAATATATTTTTATTAATTTAAATATTTTATAATTAATATTTTATTATTTAAATAATTTAATTATTAATCTTTATTTTTAATTTAAATAATTTATTTTAAATTTTTAATTAAATTAAGATTAGTTTATTATATATATATATATTAAATTTAATTTATTATTACATTATATTTCAAATTTAATTTAATTATAATTTAAATTTTAATATTAATTTATAAATATATTAATTATAATTATATTAATTTATTATATATAATATTAATTATATTAATTATATTAAATATAGAATATATTAAATATATTAATTATATTAATTATATTAATTATAATTATTGAAATAAAAATTAATTTATATTTTACGTTGGCTTTTGTGGCGGCCAAAAGCCCTCACAAATGTCCAGTCAGCAAGATTTTGTGGCGGCCAAAAGCCCTCACAAAGGTCCAGTCAGCAAGATTTTGTGGCGGCCAAAAGCCCTCACAAAATCCAGTCAGCAAGATTTTGTGGCGGCCAAAAGCCCTCACAAAATCCAGTCAGCGTGAATTTTGTGGCTGCAAAAGCCCTCACAAAATCCTCTCCTTTGTGGCTGCAAAAGCCCTCACAAAATCCTCTCCTTTGTGGCTGCCAAAACCCTCACAAAATTTTGTGACCAGCTTATTTGTGGCTGCCTTTGGCCCTCACAAAAGCCACCTTTGTGGCTGTTTTTTGCCCTTTGTGAGGGCTTTTGGCCCTCACAAAATCAACTAATTCTTGTAGTGATATAGCACAAACCATTAATCTCTGGAAAGTGTTGAATCATATGCCTCAATCAAATCACCTTTTTGACTTGTCTCATGTTGTTCTAAAATTTTATCATCATTTGATTATATTGTTGTTGTGGTTTGTTTCACATATCTCCATGAAATAGTTGTATTTTCTGATGTAAATAAATAACTTCTTTTTTTAATTCATTTTGATTAAAGCATCTCTTCAATAGTTTGAATTGTATGTCTCACTAAAATTAAATACTTTAAAGAGTTTTGTATAATCATCACTATAAAATGAGTCATGCAAATAAATTGCAACTCACCTTTTATATAAATTGAGTCTTTCATGGCTACTAACTTTAATCAAGTATGAAAAGAGTTTTGAATTCTCTTTAGGTGAATATGTATTTCTTCATTATCGGGTTCTTATCGCGTGAAAATTCAACCATAGCTAATTAGTTTGACATTCATATGTGAATACTACAAGTCTAAAAGGCTTCTGCTTTATGAAGTGCTAAATTTAAGTTCAATTGTTTTTTTCAATTTTTAAAGCATTTATTTTCCTATAATCTATAATAGACTTTTAGTTCGTGATTCTCATTATCATTGATCACATATAGCGTTATATTATATGCAAAAATTGACAATGTTTACTTCCTTTTGGGTTCTATCATATTCGATTCAAGACATAATTTATTGAGATGTTTTTATTTTCACAAGTTTCAGGTATCTAATAAGTTTTAAAAGAACTGGAAATCAATTATGTCAAACTTACTCTTTTGAAATTTTCATATCATCACTTAGACCATTTTTTTCTGTAATTTTTTTTGTTGTTGATGATTTTTATCTTTGGAACCAACTGATCTTCCACGCTTCAAGCGCGATTCAGATTCATTTGCAATATTATATTGTCAAGCACATACATTTATTTTGATACGAGTATTAGCATATTTTGCATGTTTTGAACTTCTGATTCACATTTCTTTATACGAGAATCAATATAAGATAATAATCTATTTCAAGTAATTTATTTGAATTTTTTATTCACGTGTTCAACTACTTATCATCTTCCCCTAATTTTTGAAAAATTAATTCATCAATTGATAATCAGCCTAATGGGCTATATAAAAGTCTCCAATTATTTGCTCACGATATTTTATAATAGATGGAGATACATATCAATTATATTTTCCCAGTATTCTTTTAGGACTCATCTTAGTGTATTATATTGGAGCAATTGGAATATGCACAACACATCCAAAAAATTCACTAAGATGAGGAATATTAGAATTTTAACCTAAAATTTAAGGGGGAGACTTGCATAGAGTAACTTGTTGGTTTGAAGCAAATCAATATCTCCACATGCATGATTGCATATTCCCAAAGTAGAACTTAGAACTTATGATCTCATTATAAATACCAGTCATACAATTAACTTTAGACGTATAAAGAATTTATCTTCAAGTCCATTTTGAAAATGAGCTATTAGTCAAATTAGTTGAGAAAACAATCTCACAAACTTCTGGTTTTGAGTTGCAATAAAGATGCATCCAACCATTTTGTTGATGCATCTATTTAAGTCATAAAATATCTAATCAGTCCATATGATCATGATCAATGTATTGTCTCACAAATATCATCGTATGTATAGTTTAAAAATGTGAGAGATTTACTTTCTCAAATTAGCAACTCCATTGGGAACAATTAATGCATAAAAGTTATTAGATTGAAGAAACTTCTGACTTTTCAATATATACCCATAAAAAATTTTAACAATTCTTTTAGCATCGTAATAGATTCAGGTGACCCAATCGGTCTTACCAACAACAAAATTTAGCATGATTTGTAAATTTCGGATTTACAAGGATATGTGTTTTCGTTGTTCTAATCATTTTGAAACAATAATAAACAATCATATATTTATAAAACTTTGCTTTCCAAATAAAAAAATATAATAAAAAATGGGGTTCAATAATATTTTTGCGCTGATAAAATTTTAAAATTTTATTTTTAGTTCATGTAGAAGAAAATCACATATTTTACTCTCTACAAAATTACTATGCAAGTAGTTTTAGTCCCGATTGGAGCATCAATATGTGTTTTAAAATAATTATTTTGCATACATGTTTACAATACTATGAAAAGTTTTTCCACAAAAAATGAGCTCAAAAGGTAATTTCTAGATACATATTTTAGGGACTTTTATCTTGAACGTATGATTTTTAAAAAATTCATATTTAATTCATTTCAAGTTAAAAAATTATATATTTATACGGATGAACTTTTAACAATGTTCTAAACATGCTTGTAAAAAATCATTTAAAAAT
>JBBPBR010000007.1:40349387-40384457 GCA_037974775.1 Cicer pinnatifidum
AACAATTGATATATGAGAGTAGAGATGAATAAAAAAGAAAAAGACAAGAAAAGACCGTGAATTATATTATTCTCTTCATTTCTATTACAATGCTAACCTAATGGACTTAGTTTGTCTAATATTCATAACAAGATTTCAATTATATTTAATTTAATTTTAATTATTATAAAATTTCATTTTATTTACTAGTAATAGAAATATACGAATATAATTTTTTCTTACTAACATACTTCCTGATGTCGATATTGTATGTAAAGTTTGATTTAGAAACTTTTATAAATAAAATAAAATAAAAAACAAAGTTTGTCATAGAAACGATAGATGGATCAGAAATTGAACCACTAGAAAACAGCATCATCAACCCACCGATTTATATTTACACGTATTATTTTTATTTTTATTTTTCTTTTGAATTTGCGTATACAACTCAAATGTCTCACTTCTTAATGCTGTGTTGTCTAATTCCTAACAATAACTCCCTAACTAATGTACCTCTCTTTCTTGTCTAAATTACACGCACAAAACCAGACAAAAAGAAAATGATCGATGTGAAGAAAAAATGTTTTTTATTTGTCGACTTCACAATATTCATATTCCTTATTTAAATTAATATATTATAATAGTCTTCTAAAATTGTTTAACAAAAAAGTCTTATTAGATTTGACCATTTAAACCAATTGTTTCCATTTTGTGAAAAGGTATTATAAAACGGTGGAAGCATTAAAACTTGACCTGTAATATCAATGGTTCATGAATATAATTAATTAAGATTTATTTCAAATAATAATATAGTAGTAGTATAATCTATCACGCATAATATAAAATTTATTAAATTCTGATTGAACATTTTAATTAATACTCAATGGTCATAACTATTCATTTTTTTCACAATTAAATTATGTACTTTAGAGAAATCAAAAGGTCATTCAACCCCAAATAACATTACTCACATGAAAATTATATAATAATATATCAAGTATATAACAATATACAATAATTAACTATTTTGATTTTAATATGTGTTATGATTCAGCCTATATAAAAAAAGAATTTAATGTTTTTTTTGAGTTATTAATGTAATTATGCATTTTATTTGAATTTAAAATCTCTATTTTATATATGTCAGTTTTTTAATTGTGTGTATCACTTTAGCTATAGACAAAATAATATACGTAAAAATTGGGGAAAATAAAAAACTATGTAAAGATTACTCCAATAATATTAAAAAAAATATTATTGATAAAAATGTTTTATAAAAAAAGCTGGGGAGTTAATAAAAAGATATTTTTAAATGGTGTTAGTTTAAAGTTAAAAAATTAAGTACTAAGCATCACTTGTATAAATAGTTCAATCTCACGTGGCATTCTTTGATAACTAAAATTCCCAGAAAACCAAGCATCCATCAAACGCCGTCACATGCAACGGAACGGCGTCAAAGTTAACGGCGCCGCTCCCTTTTCTTTTCCTTCTCATTTATCTTTCTCTTCTTTCCCTCCTCTCTGCACTCTCTCTCTCTCTCTCTCTCCACTTTCTCTCTCTACAAATTCCTTTACAACAACTGAAGTAAAGAACCTCTCTCTCTCTCTCTCTCTCTCTCTCTCTCTCTCTCTCTATCTGTTTCTCTTTCCCTTCGCTTTCTTCAAAGGTACGCTTCGCTTCCATCATGTTACGCTCCTCTTCATATTCTCTCTCTCTCTCTGAATTTTTTTTTGATTTTTTTTTAATTTTGAATAATGCGTTATTCGTTATTAGTTTTATGCAAATTCAATGGTTTTGACTGAGAATTCTGGTTTTTTTCGCATTGATTTTGGATCCTTCTGACTTTTTGAGTGTATGTGTGAGTGTGCGAGTGTTGAATTTTGTTTATATTTGAGATGTTTGATTTTCTCGATTGGATCATATTCAGAACTCATTTTTAATACAATTGAAAAACTAATTTTTAGGTATTTTTATTTTTAGTCGATTTTATTCGATTTTGTTTCATGCAGTGTTTTCATATTTCTGGTGGTTGAGGTTGGTAATAATAACAATAGCTAAATAAGAGTGAAATGTGTGTTTGATATATGTATTGTTGTGTAGACAACACTGTGCTGAACTGAACTGTTTTTTGTATTTGATTTTGTGTTTCACTTCCTAGTGTAATATTAACAAAATTTGGTGGAATGAAAATTTTGGGATGAAATATGAATTTCTTGATGAAAGTTTGCCCCTAAAATTTTACCCTAATAGACTGAATATTAACCCTGTTTGGAACCCAAAATGAAAGTCTCACTGTTAAAAGGAACTTTTTCTGAAGGATAAAATCATTCCTTCAGTAGAACCACCAATCAAGAGCTGGTTTCGTTATAACAAACAGAGAAAGAACATATGTGGATTTAGATTAGATAAGTAGTTACTGTTATATCTTAAGTTGATTTTCCTTACACTTTTTTAATAAACCCTTTTGTTATTGAGCTTATTTTTAATCTTTATCTTCTGTTCACTTTTTTGTCGGAGAAATTATTTTAATTTTTTATTATGCTTTTGGCTTTCGCGTTATAGATCATTGCAATTGATAATATGACTTTCTTATTTGTTCTAGGGAGAGAGTGGTGTTCACTGGTGCATGGGTGTTTCTCGCGGTTGTGTTAATATAAGAAGCTAAATACTGTTAACTATTTCAGAATGGGTGCTGTGTGTTGTGTTGCAACCCGAGATAAAACTATTCAAAGTGGACCAACCAGTGAAAACTGGCATCGGAATGTTCGGTGTTCACCAACATGGAGCTTGCGGTGGGATCATCGAGGCCGTGTAGCTGGCGAAGATACTAGTATAAATTGGTTCTCTGATGGTGTTAGCAGCAACGACAGATTGGAGAATAAAAATGAATCTCATGTATCCGAGGATGGAAGCCCATTGCATAGTTATCAAAGGAATAGATGGCAAAAGTCTCCAATCTCTGAAGGAAATGCTAGACACATAAAATCATTTTCTGGTAATTTTCATTGAATCAACTCTGATTTTAACTATCCATGATACACCTACTTTGGTTTCACTTTTGGAAGTGGGATTTTTCAGTAATTTTCTTTCTTTTACTATTTATTATTTGGCATGACTCATGAGATGATCAGAAACCTATTAAATAGAATGAAAATACAATCGCACAGCTACATGGAAGCTATGAAAATACTCATTGTGGTATATTAATTTGGAAACACGGGGATGTGTTCTCACTTATGTTTCTTTTCCTATATGATCAAACATCAAGAAAAATTGAAAAATTAGCAATAAATATGGTTAGATTGATAATAATTCCATAAATGGAACAAGATGAGCTTTTTATATCATATTATTGTGCTAGTAAATCTAGAGCGAATTAATGGAAATTTCAAATATGGTGGGACTATAAAATAAAAGAGAAAGGAACTGTTACGAATAAGCAATTCTATAGTGCAAATCAGTGTTTTAGTTGTACTACAGTTACTATAGACAAAAAACAAAACAAACTGAAGAAAGATCACTGGAACATGAAGCTGTGGCTCTTTAAATATGCACAAAATAAATGTGACTCTTTTCTTCGTGGTTTAGCAAACAATTGACCATCAGTACATAAAATTGTCTCGTAAATTATCTTCATTCTTACAAATATCAAATCCCTCTTGGCTTTTTTTTTTTTTCTTGATGCTCAGCAAAACAAGTAGTTTCCCCCATTAATCTTGTGTTTTATATCTCAAAGTGAGTTAGTAAAGAAAAAAGAGGGGAGAATATAGTGCTTGGTACAACTTATTAGTTAGACATTAGAAGTTCAATATTCTATGGGTTTTTTCTGCCATTATTTGCTTTCATTATCTAGTCTGTGCCTATTGTAACATTAATATATAAAATGGTATTTACATAAACCGGTGTTGTGCCCCATTGTTTAATCAGCAATATCCACAACTTTATAATTTCACTCCATCAGTATAGCAGTGCCCTTTATTGGTCAACCTTTGTAGTATACCAAACAACGAGTGGCACTTAGCCCCTTAGTGCTTATTACCTTGAGAATAAAATTCAAAAATCAAACAGAATGCTTTATGAAAGCTTGTTCACTAAAAGGCTTTTGAATATATTATTGAATCTTTTTTTTTGATTTATCGTTGATATTTGATAATCTGATTTCATATTTCAATGTATAAGAGTGGGATGTGCACCAATGGATCAGTTATTAAGTTAATCTCTCTAGTTCATCATAGTCCAATACTTCATTAACAAAGCAGATAACAGAATGGAAAATCGTGTGAGCATATAAATCACTAAATGGTCAATGACCTGAAAAAATCAACAAGTAATTAACAATCCCATTACACAGAAAAAAGTTATTTTCATGGATTTTTTGTACAAATTACCTTCCATCTGAAATAATATTAATGTAACTATTCAGTAAATCCCCTATAAATTCCCACCCAATAGGTAAAAACAAGCTCATTATCCAACTCTTCTAGAGACCTGTCTCCCCAATATTTCCTTTTGGTCTTAAGAGATAGACTTATGATTATGGAAATTCCCCTTATAAACACACAATCTTGGATGATGATCCATACTCGAGGAAATTTGTATCTTTAAATAGTAAAAAAAAGGACTTTTCAGATCAATGTGTATTTCCTGAGAGCCAAGTAATTGCTGTGTGGCTTCATTTATATTGCTTCTGCTTCTTATCTTGGCATCCCCTGCACCAATGCAAGACAACAATCCTGCTATTAAAATAAAGTAGACCAACCCTGCTTTAATCGATCCATTTGTAAATTATTATTCACTCATCTAGTTGATTTATAGTTCTGACTTTGTTCATGTTTATGTCAGATCAATCTATTTCAAGGAATGTTTCCATGGATGGGAGAATGGAACAGGTAAGTTATAACAAGGAATCTGGTGCTGTTTAAAGTTTTTTTCAGTAGTTTATTTATATCTGATTTCTTGGGCCCCTTTCCTGCTTATGAATCTCTCTATAGGTAAAGGAGTCGCCAGAACCATCTGCAGTATCATGTCCATTTCCTACAAAAACTTCACCTACATTATCTTCTACTTCGTTGTCAATATCTCCTCTGTCATCCCAAAGTCGTCTACCTCCATCTAGCTCAACACCATTAAGGCGGCCCTCCCATTCCACAGGACACCAGTTATCACGACAGGTTTCTGATAGCCGAATCATGGGATTTAAGTCACCTAGCAACTTCTATGTATCTGAAGAAAGGCCAATGTTTCCTTCATGGAACAATGCATATGGTATGCACTCTGGTGGTGGATCCTCAGATTATTGCTCTAGGCCTGGCTTTACTGAGCCGATGGGAAATTCTCACATGGAAAGATGGTCATTTGATAGTGAGTCATTTGGTTTTAATTGTGAAAGGTCGGTTAGGTTCAGTAGTCGGTTTTCAACTTCTCCTGTTGATTTGCAAACATGCGGTGTTTGCTCAAAGCTTTTAACTGAAAAGTCTTCTTGGAGCACTCAAAAGTTCATTGCAAATAATGACCTTTCTGTAGTTTCTGTTCTTATTTGTGGACACGCCTATCATGCTGAATGTTTGGAGAGTATGACATCTGAAATCAATAAGTATGATCCAGCTTGCCCAGTTTGCACTTTTGGCGAGAAACAAACTCGTAAAATGTCTGAAAAAGCTTTGAAAGCTGAAATGGATTCAAAAGCTAGAAATAAGAAATCAAGGAACCAAATTGTAGATAATGATATTGATGATGATGATGATGATTCAGTTGTATTTGATCAGTTTAAAGACAAAAGACGGCAAAGTAAAGGTCCTAGAGTGGACAATAATTCTAGCAGGAGAAGTTCTTCTGGGAAACCTTTTCTGAGTAAACACTTCTCATTTGGCTCAAAGGGTTCCAAATGCATACTAGATAATCACCCAACCCGAAAGAAGGGCTTTTTTTGGGCAAAAAGTAGTAAAGAATAAGCTGCTTTTTGGTTGTTGAGAAGTAAGTTGCATTTTTTGTCTTGTGTTGCTTTCACGAGTTTATCAATAGCATCCTTAAGTTTGTCATGTCCATACATTACGAATATGGTTTAGTTAAAATAAGAATGTTCTACTTTTTCCCTGTTTGTAACTAGTGGATTATGTCCAATGTTAACTCAGATCACACCATCAGGAAAACAATTAGTGACAGAACTAGGAAACAATTAGTGAATCTGTTGACCCTTCTGAACTGATCGCATGGTTGAACCTGGTCACTTTGCTTTTTGTAAAATTGGTTAAAATTTTTTTACTAGACTTGAATTATTTGGTTCCTAATGTATAGCTAAAAACTCAAGACTATATACCCTATTAATTTGTCACAATGTGCTCTTGAATCCTCTGCGCACTGTGCAGGCATGAGAGAGCTGTTCGATTTAGGTATAGTGTTAGATCCAACGGCTTTATGGTGCAGTTGCTGCAAAGGATCTTGATTTGGTTTTGAAAGCATTGGGTTTTTCACATCCAGATTTACTTGGCTTTTGTTATTGGTGCAGCTGAAGTTTAACTTCAAAGTTCAAATGTTTGATCTAATTGAAGCTTTATAACCTTCCAGAAATCCTCAGCTGTTATTTTGAATTTAATTAATGTTTATTCTCCCTTCTTTAAAACAGGTTCCATTGTTGATCTTCTCTACAACCTCATATAAAATGACTTATGAAAGGGCAAGATGTAATTCATCGAGCTTTGATTTTTTAGCATCTCCATACAAAGGCGTGAGTTCAAAAGGATTAGAAACTGGAATTACTCTGTAAAGAAGAAAACTGGAAAACATACAGAAGGATAAGATAAATATATGAAGACAAAGATAGTGTTTAGAGACCAACAAGGTTCTTTATATATTTTGTACAGATCGATTTGTTTATTACATGGATATAATTCATGTATCCAAATGATGTTCTGTTATCCATTGTTCTACTGATGTATGTAATTCAGCATACATGCCATATGCCATTAGGTTGTATCTGGTGTTGGGCAACACCAATTAGTTTGTTTTAGTTAGAGTTGCATTTAGTGAAATAGTAACATTTTCAGAAGAAATTTATGTCTGATCAATGCTTTATTGGTTTATGAGGATTTGTGGTTTTGGATACAGATTGCATTATCTGATTTATTTAATGGATTTGTTTCTTGATGACTGTTTGTTGAATCACCAAATCATCAAAGTTAAAACATTTACACTAACACTGTTATTGCTTGTGACTTTAGAGGGTTGCGTGCACGTTTGGATTAGTGTACACTGTTTCTATTAAATTCTTAACTTATACAATACGCTCCCATGAGACGTGATATGACATGAGAAGATAAAACAAATAAAAAGCACTTATAATTGATCCTTTTCTACTTGTTAGTGGGTGACAAAAAAGGAGCATATGTTGACTAAGAAATAAAGGTGATGTATTCTAAAAAAGATGTTAATTCTTTTTAGTAAAACACTTTTGGTTATTTCATTATCTCTCATGTGGTGATTAGAGAAAGCAGTGAAGGTAAATAATTACTTATGTGGATAATTAATCAAATGAATAATGCTAGCGGCTTTCCCATATGCTCCCTGTGTCCACCATCCAAAATGCTCCCCACTCACAATCACCGTGGGATCATTTCGTCCATAAAAAAATTAACCAAATTTCTATTATTTTAAAGGGGAGCAAAAAAATTAAAATTCAACCATAAAATAAAACAAAAGTAAAATTGTGATATTATTACAACAACAAACATCCGCATATAAAATAAAGTAATGCGTGTATTGAGTGAAAAGACAAATAAAATAAGATATAATATTAAATATTTGTATATGCACATAAATAAGTTATTTTGATAAATTGTATGGGGACAGGGTTATAAATTGTATGGGGACAGGGTTCAGTAGGGTGAGAGATCATGAAAGGGATTTCTCTCAAAATCCCCGTATTGAAAATTTCTCACCCACTGAGTTCCAATTAGGACAATCCTTTAGGAAGATAATACAAAGGTTTGTATTTTTTTTTAATTCCTGCAAAATGATTTTATTTTTGTTTTAATCCTTACAAATTATTAAATTATATTCCTGTAAAATCTAAAAACTTTTTAAAAAGTCCTTCCATTTCTTAATTTAAAAATGATGATGAACCCTAATTATAATGACATGTCAAATGTTGAATGTATATAAAATGCTAATTGAACTCTATTTGATTATTTTAATAATGTTGATTGTGTTATAATTTATAAATATTGATTAGATAATATTTAATATTTAAAATTAATAATCATTGTATTAACTCATTTAATTAACAAGTTATAATTAATTAATCAATCAATTAAATAAAAAATCTCAACAAACATTTCCAACCCCAAATTTCTTCTTTTTAACTCATAAATTTTAAAATTTGAATCCTTAAACTTTTTCATTTTTTTCTCCTTTCTCGCACAATATTCATGATCAAAATACATAGCCTTATTATGTGTGAGAGTAGAGAGAGTGTGACTTTGACGAAGTTGTCGTCATCGCAAAGAGAGATTTGGAGTGCACCGTTGATGGTGGATCTTGAAGGTACTGGAAAACACAAGAAATAGGAGATTTGAACTGTATTTACTTTTTTTTAAACTATTTGTTTTTTTTTTTTACAAAAAATGTTATTTATCAAACCATTCAACTTACTATTGAAAGAAGTTTAGAACGGATAAGGTTGAATCATAAAGAATTATATGCGATAATTAAAAGAGACTAAAGAGACACTGATATTTTTATACTAGTTCACAATAAATTGTTGATACATCTAGTTCTCCCCTAATAGAGAGATTTTGTCTCAGTACAGTCGAGGGTTTAAGCCACTATTTCCATAAATAGTTGTACAAGTATTCTTTATTTTGTCTCTTCAGGCTTTGAGTATTTTTCTATAGTCTCTCCAAGCTTTCATTCCTAAAATTGTTCTTCAATATACTGGCATCATGTCGTTGAGGTTCATGAGGGTCATTGTACCTTTTCAGGTACCTCTTTGAGGATGACAGGGTTGCGCCAATATCAGAATGATTTACATTGGTTCTAGTTTGTGTTTGAGTTGACACAAAATATGTTTCAAGGATTGTGTCTGAGTTGACACAAAATATGTTTCAAGGATTCTAACTCTCATTAAGAGGTTGTTACATATTCAATCATATATCAATTCAAGTGTATGAAAATACTTTGACTAATTTACATCAATTCTAATAACTTTCTGCGGAGAGGATTTTTCCTTCATGCTTTTTGATGTGTTCTTGGCTTTTTCATTATTGCCCTTTTCGTTATATGTTTTTCTATTCATTCTATCTTCTCCCATTTTTTATTGACATAACCATTTCATCTTAAATATAAGGAGGAATTGTCCGTTGAGATTTTTACGTTGGAGGTCCTTTAGGGTATGTAATTTGTACTTTAGAGTCAGCCATGTGTATTCATTTGCAGAAAGACAATTTGTATCTTCACGAATTTCATCAATTGAACCATTGAAGATAAATCTATTCGTTGAGCTCAAAATTGAATCTCTGAAATCACTCCTTAAAATATGTATGACAATTAGTGGAGATAGTGGGTACATGATAGAACAACTAGAGTATTGTCTTACAGATCATCAGAGCAAGCAGGTTACCATAGGATGCAAATTATCAGAGAAAGTAGCTTATGGATGATTATCAGATGTTGTGCACAAACAGATGATTCATTGACCAGATGATATCTTGCATATCATTATATAATTAACTTTTGTCATAGTGTTGACTTCTTCATAGACATCGACTTTGTCAGGAAGTTTACTCTTCATGAGGCGTTGACTTTATCAGTGGATACATAAATGTTTTGAGTCAGATGATCAGACGCTTTATGAGATTACTAGAGGTATAGGAAATAACTTGCCTGTCACGCTTGTGAGAGGCAGAGGCAAAAGAGTTTTTGTTACGCTTGTGTATCAGAGGCAGAGGTAGAAGAATTCTTGTTACACTTTTGTATTAGAGGCAAGGGAACATAATTCAGTCTACAATGAAAGAAGAAATTTATGATATAATCACAACATATGTTTTTGAAGAAAAATGGTGTTCTTTCATGAGCTTCAACAAAATGATTGGTTGAATGCATTGTATAATGGGCGTCAGAGATGGACATCAAGCTTGTTAAGGAAATATTTGTGGGTAGGTGTGTTAATTACGTAGCAAACTGAGAGTATATATATTTTTGATCATTATATCAATTTAATAATAAGTCTAAATCAAATTTTAAATCAATATGACAAAGCTCTTAGAAGTTGAATAAAAAAAGAATTTTAAGCAAATTTTAATATATATATATATATATATATATATATATATATATATATATATATATAATTTTAGATTTGTGTAAAATAAAATTAAGAGAAATAAAAATAATTAAGAGAGATTGAATGAGATTTGGAATGAGAGGATCCAAATCCAATTCCTTTCGAGCCATATTCATCCATTGAAAAGTAATTCCAAGTTAAACACACTAATACCAATTTTAAGAAAGTTTAAGTTGAATATCTTGCGGTCACCACATACATCCTTACATTGGAACACCAAAAGTGTATCAATGTTGGACTTTTTAGCTTCCAAACCTTTTGCATTACACCTCTACATATCCCAGCACAGGGATATACTCTCAATTAGAATATAAATGACTAAGTCCAAAAGAAAAATGAAGGCTTGTGTGAGTCAATTCTAAGACCTCTGCTTCTAAAAGTTAATCTCAATGGTATGATAAAATGCTGAAAACTAGGCAGCAAAACATACACCATTCAAATAAAAATCTTGCATTAGCAAACTAATTCTTACTCCAAGAAATAAGCTGTAGTCGTGGAGCAGGAACATGCATCATTCAAATACACATTAATTTTTAAGCTTACATAATTGTTCATAACAACCATAAAAGAGGCAAACAAGTGTTTGTATGTACATCTATACATAAAATGTTCAAAAAACTCAAAAAACATGTCGACAAGGCACTCTACAAAGCCTTCTTTCTCTTCGTTTTTTCATTCGACTTCACAAATAAACTTCCATTGGACATACTTTTATTAGAAAATACACATTTACAATTCTGTTAGAGTTAGTTAGAGTTAGTTAAGAGTCAGTTAAGTTCAGTTTTAGAGTTTGTTACAAGTGATCTTTATATATAAATAATGATCACACCTTTGTAAATATGTTAAGAAAGTCTAATAAAATTAGTTTCAGTTTTTCTCTCAATTTCTGTTTACTTCCTGTTATTCATATTTCTAACACGGTATCTTAGAGCTTCTTTTTTTTTTCTTTCCTTCCTCTTTCTTCTCTCTTCCTTCGATCCTTATTCATCAATGGCTTCCACAGATTCATTTCTTGGCGTCTCTGGTAATTCTTCTTCTTCCCATGTTAAATTCTCTCATCTCATTTCTGTTAAACTTGATGAGAAGAACTTCAAGCAATGGAAACAACAAATTGACGGTGTGATTCGCGGCCACGAACTTCAGAAGTTCATCACTGAACCTTTAGCACCACTACGATACTTGACTGAATCTTATCGCACTGCAAATCGTCTCAATCCTCTATTTCTGGAGTGGGAGCAACAAGATGCACTCGTTTGTACCTGGATTCTCTCAACAATCTCTGATTTGATTCTTACGAAGCTTGTTGATTGTCACTATTCGTGGCAAGTTTGGGAAGAAATTCATCATCATTTTCGCACTTTACTCGCAACAAAGGCGCGCCAACTCAGATCTGAGTTACGTAGTCTCACCAAGGGAGATCTCAAAATTGATTAATTCATCCTTCGTGTTCGCACCATCAACGAATCCCTAATTTCTATTGGAGATCCGGTCCATCATCGTAATCTCATTGAAATCGTTCTTGAAGCACTACCTGAAGATCTGAGTTGCTGTTGTTACGAGCAAAGAAGATCCATGCTCTTTGGATGAACTCGAGTCATTCCTACTTGCGCATGAGATGCGTCTTGAGAAAAATAAGAAGCTTCAGGAAGCTGTCATCGTCAATCTCACTCAGGCAGCGTCACCGGCTTCGTCTGTGAATTCTACAACTGAACCTCCGTCACATTCGAACACTAATTTCCCGTCAGGTACGAGTCATGTGATGGCGAACCAGAACCACTCAGATTATCCAGGGTATAGCTCTCGTGGTGGTCGTAATGGTCGTAGCGGTGGTCGTTATGGTCGAGGAGGTCGTAGTAGTCGTGTGCAGTGCCAGATCTGTCACAAATCTGGTCATGATGCCTCCATATGTTATTTTCGCCACTACGGATCTGGTCAATCCACTCACTCTCCTTGGGGAGCACCTCCCTCCACTCCATTCTTGATGCAGCAACGGTCCACTGCTCAACCTCAATATGGTTATCCCATCCCTAGATCGGCCAATCCACGTCTATTTCATCCTCAGGCGCTTCTTACTGGTGCTGACTCTGGATTCAACAATCATTGGTGGTATCCAGACTCAGGTGTTTCTCATCATGTCACGCCTAATGCTTCCAACTTGGGAGATGCAATTTCACTCCCTGGATCAGATCATGTGCTCATAGGCAATGGCCAAGGTTTGTCTATAAACTCAATAGGCAACATGCACTTTCCTTGCTCAACACATCCTAACACCAACCTTAAACTCAAGGACCTTTTACTTGTTCCATCCATTACCAAAAATTTAATTAGTGTTAGTAAATTTGCACAAGATAATGGAGTTTTCTTTGAATTTCACCCCACATTTTGTGTTGTGAAATCACAGGCTTCTTCTGAAGTCCTGCTGAAAGGAATTGTCAGGGCAGATGGTCTCTACAAGTTTCAAACACCACTTAACTCTGATTTTGTTTTGTACAACTCAAATTCTGTTTTGCACAACTCAAATTCTGTTTTGCACAATCATAATGTTGAAACTAATGTTGTTTACTGTGATAATTCTTTTCATAATGTACCTACTGCTCTTGTAACTACAAAACACATGAATAATAATGCTTCTAGTTTATCTTGTTCTTCAATTTCAAATTCTGCTTATCATACATGGTATGCTCGTTTAGGGCATCATCATCATGAATCACTTAAGGCAGTATTAAAGCTGTGCAATATTACTACAACAGCAAAAGATACAATTGCCTTTTGCTCAACATGTTGTCTAGGCAAGGCACATCGTCTGCATGCTTCTTCCTCTACCACCATATATCATAATCCCTTTGAACTGGTGGTTTGTGATTTATGGGGTCCTGCCCCTGTTACATCCCATGGAGGATACACATATTTTCTTACATGTGTTGATGCTTACTCTAGGTTTACTTGGATTTATCCCCTGAAACAGAAATCTGACACTCTTGCTCTTTTTAAACAATTTAAATCCATGGTTGAATTGCAATTTAAGTATAAAATCAAGACTGTCCAAAGTGATGGAGGGGGTGAATTTCGTCCCATCACCAAATATTTGGTTGATTTAGGCATATTTCATCGCTTTACCTGTCCACACACTCATCATCAAAATGGTTTAGTTGAGAGAAAGCATAGGCACATTGTTGACACAGGACTCACACTGCTGGCACAAGCTGGAATTCATCTAAAATTTTGGGATCATGCATTTGTTACAGCTGTGTTTCTCATCAATCGTCTGCCAACACCAGTTCTCAACAATGTATCTCCCTATTTCCTTCTCCACCATGCCCATCCAAGCTACAAGGACCTCAAAGTGTTTGGTTGTGCTTGCTTTCCACTCCTAAGACCCTACAATCCCAATAAACTTGCCTTTAGATCCCAAGAATGTGTCTTCATGGGATACTCTTCATCTTACAAGGGGTATAAGTGCCTTAGTTCTGATGGCATAATATATATATCAAAAGACATTTTGTTCAATGAAACAAGGTTTCCCTACTCTGAATTATTCTCTAAGCCTCTCACTTCATCACAAGCACAATCCACTACATCATGGCTACCTCTCCAAGTAACCCAACCCTTGCCTCCTCTTCATACTGCTGATGCCACTAGCATTATTCCTCATCACACTGCTGACACATACTGCAATTTTAATCCAGCAATTCCAACATCTTCCAATTATGCCATGATCTCTACTGCCCCTGGTGCAACACTCAATCTAGCAGCCTATGCACCCAGTCCAGCAGCCTCTGCATCCAGGCCAGCAACCTCTACATCCAGGACTGCAACTTCTGCACCCAATCAAGTAGCCTCTGCACTCAGGCCAACAACTTCTGCACCCAGTTCAGCAGCATCTTCACCTAGGCCAGCAGCCTCTGCACCCAGACTTGACAATTCCATCAGGGTTCAAACTCAAAATACACACCCCATGCAAACAAGAGCTAAAAATGGAATTATTAAGCCCAAACTGCATCCCACTCTACTCCTCACTCATCTAGAACCTGCCATTGTTCAGCAGGCACTTGCTGCCCCACAGTGGCTGGCAGCAATGAAAACTGAGTATGTTGCGCTTCTTCAAAACGATATGTGGTCCCTTGTCCCTCCACCATCTAATCGTAAACCTATAGGATGTAAGTGGGTGTTTAACAAGTATAAGGCACGCCTTGTGGCAAAAGGATTTCATCAACAAGTTGGTTCTGACTTCACTGAAACGTTTTCTCCGGTGGTTAAACCAATCAATAATGCCTTTTTAAATGGTGTTTTAGAAGAAGAAGTATACATGATGCAACCCCCAGGTTTTGAGGTTAAAGACAAAAATATGGTATGCAAGCTTAACAAGGCTTTGTATGGACTAAAACAGGCCCCAAGGGCCTGGTTTAACAAACTCAGAGGAGCCCTCCTTCACTATGGCTTCACTACCAATAAATGTGACCCCAACCTCTTCATTCTAAATTCCACCTCATTTACATTAATGGCTCTTGTTTGCGTTGATGATATCATTCTTACTGGAAGTTCACTAACTCATATTCAACAACTTATTAAGAAACTGAACTCTGAATTTGCACTTAAACATCTAGGAAATTTGGACTATTTCCTTGGAATTGAGGTGACTCGCTTACCTAATGGCTCTTTACTTCTTTCTCAATCAAAATAAATACGTGACTTACTAGCCAAGGTTCATATGGGGAATGCAAAGGGAATGCCAACACCTATGTTGTCCAGCAGTAAACTATCCAAATTTGGCTCTGCCCAACTGCCAGACCCGACTCATTTTCGCTCTATTGTGGGGGCATTGCAGTATGCAACCCTCACTAGACCAGAAATATCTTTCGCTGTTAATAAAGTATGTCAGTTTTTGGCTCAACCTCTTGAAGATCATTGGAAGGTAGTTAAGAGAATTATGCGTTATTTAAGTGGCACACTGCATCATGGTCTTCTGCTCCAGCCAGCACCTGTGCATCAGCCTCTGTCTTTAATAGGCTTCTGTGATGCAGATTGGGCAGCAGATCCTGATGATCGCAGGTCAACCTCAGGGGCATGTGTGTATCATGGTCCTAATCTCATCTCATGGTGGTCAAAGAAACAATCTTTAGTAGCAAGATCAACAGCAGAAGCTGAATTTAGAAGCCTGGCACAGCTTGCAGCAGAAATTTTTTGGATACAATCATTCTTAAATGAGCTTCATTGCAAGTTCAAGACTCCACAAATCCTATGTGATAACTTAAGCACAGTCTCCCTTGCACATAACCCAACTCTTCACAATCGAACCAAGCACATGGAACTTGACATCTTCTTTGTAAGAGAAAAAGTGTTGAACAAAAGCCTCGTTGTTTCTCATGTTCCAGCTCAAGATCAATGGGCAGATATATTAACAAAGCCTCTTCCTAGCACCAAGTTTATAATACTTCGTGACAAACTCAGAGTATTTGACAAACACTCCTTAGTAAAACCACACTCAGATTCTAAGGGGAAATATTAGAAAATATACATTTACAATTCTGTTAGAGTTAGTTAGAGTTAGTTAAGAGTCAGTTAAGTTCAGTTTTAGAGTTTGTTACAAGTGATCTTTATATATAAATAATGATCACACCTTTGTAAATATGTTAAGAAAGTCTAATAAAATTAGTTTCAGTTTTTCTCTCAATTTCTGTTTACTTCCTGTTATTCATATTTCTAACAACTTTTGACATGATTCCTTGGATTATATTTCATTCTTGTAATTATGTTTTATAAAACAGCACTACACCTATTAAAATTATATTAAAATTAAAATCATATTATATCATATTAAAATTATTATTGAAAAAATTCAAATCTATTAAAATATAAATCTATTATAACTATTAAAATTCAAATCTATTATATTATTTCATTCATATTAGATTTGAAAAATATATTAAAATTATATCATATTAAAATTATTATTGAAAAAAACAACACTACACCTATTAAAATTCAAATCTATACACATACACAATTTATTATTTACCAACAACATCTTATGTAACTTCATTAGCAGCATTCTCAAAACAGGTATTAACTCTCATGTCACCTGGAAATAAAAATTTAAGATTATGCTAGTAACAAATCCAATTACATAAATATTTGACAACCAAAAATTCAATACTCTTTTAGTAATCTTGCATTTTTTTTTAACATTCATACCGTCAAAATCAGAAGCACTATCAATGTGAGCAAATGGATTTGAAAGGGATGCATGACAAGTCCTTGTTGGAGAACATCCCAAAAACTAATAGTCAAGTTCATGAATTGGTTGGTGTTTAAGCAATTCTTCTCTAAACATTTTTATTACACCTTCAAGAATGAAATCTTCTTTTGGGAGTGACTATCTTTTCCACCAATTATAGATAATCAACATAATGCACCAATTGATGTTCTTGTTCATGCAATGCTCCAATCACCATACCAAATTCAAGTTTCTCAATTGTTGTGGTTCATCCTTCAATTATCTGCTAAAATGAAAAGCAAATCAAACATAAATATTAAACATGGTATACTAGCAAATAATATAAATGTTTACCATATTTTGCTGAATCTCTTTCAACATTTTTTCTTCTAACCTTGAATACTCGACCAATATATATTCAACCCGATAGTGATCTAGTTTCTTCTTCAATATGGGGTTGTCAGGTTGATATAAGAAGACTTGGCTCGTAGGGTCAAGTTGGTTAGTTCCTTCTTCAATATGGGGTTTCTAGGATGTTAGGAGAAGACTTGACTTGTAGGGTCAAGGTGGTTAGTTCCTCAAAAGTTTGAGGTTATCAGTTATTTGGGAAGATTGGCTTGGAGAGTCAGGTTCTTTGTAATTCAAGATATTTGAATTAGTGGATTAAAGCATTTTGAATGAAGGAACTGGCTGTAACCAAGTTAGTAGTGAACAGGATAAATCTATAAGTTCAATTATTTATGCTTTCATTATTTCCTGCATCTAAATTCGATTGTTTCTTATCTAAATAATTCATAAAACCAACCAACCTTCATCAAATTAGAAAAGGGTTATTAACTTTGGCAAACACAACTCAACCTCCCTTCTCGTGTTTGCACCTTCAAACAAAACTTAGGAACAACAATTATTTGCCACAAAGACAAGTGGTTGAATGTCCAAATCTACAATAAATATTAATATATTTAAAAAATGTATGGTGATGTATAACAATAAAAAATAAAAAAAAAAAAAAAAAAAAAAAAAAAAAAAAAAAAAAAAAAAAAAAAAAAAAAAAAAAAAAAAAAAAAACATATACAAGTGAAACAGTTGCACACCCTATTATATGTGTTTGCTTATGAATTTTTTCCTCCTTCAACACATGCAGTCTTGCTTAAACTTTCAACTAAAAAATTATACACAATTACATCTCAAATGTGAGGAGTATATAAAGTCTACAAAATTTAACCACATGGAGAGACTCTAGATTATGTAGTGGTTTGATATAACATCTATATACTCGTTTCTTTGATTAGGGAAAGTAGAACTCACCAAATGGGAGGAATATGTAAAGTGTACAAAATTTAACTACATCGTTATTCCATGCAAGAAGCAGCATACCAATCCTATCAATAGTTACTTCAAATCCTCTAAACAACGACAATGTATCACATTTCTCATTTTCTTAAACTTCCAACAACTCACCTACTATAGATAGTCCTAGAGCAAAACATACATCAATCAGATAAAGTGAACTATCTTACCCCTAACTCTATATTTCCACTATGTATATCTCATATATTAGTCAACTCCCACAATAGTACACCAAAAATTTGTAAATCAATTGGCACTAGAATGAGTTGGTTTGAATTTGAGTTCATTGAACTTGTGTCAAGTTGTTGACATCTAGCAACATTCTCGATACACGTACATGTCTTGCATGTATTTGAAAAATATGAATATGTGATTAATATTTAAATAAAACGCATCAATGCAAATACAACTAGTTAATAACTTTCTTGCATGTTTATCATTTGATGGTGCCATATCATAAAGCAATCCATTAGTATAAAAAAATTTGTAGCATATGCAATATGGTTATAAAAGAAAATACAAATCTAACGGACAAATTAAAATGAAAATATGAAACACCAATTCAAAACCATAGCATAAAGCATCAATATAGCTGCAATAACCAACTAGTCAACTTTAGACACTCAAAACTTACATGCAAATATTTTTTATAAAAAAATACATAAATAATCTTCATGTACACCAAATTCATACTCAAACATCTTTGAATTTCCATACTCCACAAATCTACACAGTCCATGTTGGAACATAAAGTATATTAATTAGTGAATTTAAAAAAATTAAGTCTCAAACTGGAAAACTCTAATATTTTAAGTAGTTTTCAAAACTATCAATACTAAAGTCTCACATTTGATAGAAAACATATGTGAGTTTATTTACATCATTATATAATGAGTTTCAAACTCTTGTGAAAAGTACATCAATGTTGGATGCATTTCCCAACTTTCTCTTTCTCCCTTTTTCATTATGCTCGATTGATTTCTAAGTCACTTCTCCCCTTTTTTTTTGTCCCTTTGATATTTATGAGTGGTTTTGTACCGTTATCTCTTTGATTTTTTGAGCGGTTATTATGTTGTAGTCCCTTCATTTTTTAAAGCAGTTGTTATGACATAGTCTCGTCGATTTTTTAGTTGTCATAATGTCGCTATGAGCGGATTTTTATGTCGTAGTCCTTTTGATTTATGAGTGGTCATAGTACCATATTGCAAGTGACTTTAATCGTCATATTGAGAGTGGCTTTAACAGCCATATTGATGGTGTAATTCTAGAACGATTTTCTACGGTGCAGTGGAACTCCAATACAGTGAATTGGGTTGTTTTATCATAGGGACTTCGTGATTGATAGTATGTCGTACACAATTTGGACAATGTTGTGAAACATCGTAAAGAGAGCAACCTATTCCGCGACTCAACCCAGTAATACATTCGGTGGCATAAATTGTGATTTTAAACAGTTTTTTTAAACTCAAATTTAATAATCTTAAGACGTTTCTTTTTGCCATGTCAACCAAAGAGATTACTAGATTTGGTTATGTTGTCTCTGATTTCAATAAATTGTTTCGGTTTGAATCAAACAGAAATGGATGAAAAAAAAGTTGGAGAATTAACCCATGGGAGAATAATGATAAGAATTATATTCTTAATGGACTTGCTGGTGATCTGTATAATTACTACAGTTCTAGCAATACTGCTTTAGATGTTTGAGATGCTCTTGATAAGTATGTTGTGAACTGCTACCTAGAGTATCAGATGACCGATGACAGATCTGTGGATGCTCACTCCCGTAAAATTCAGAAGATAACTCATGAGATCAACTATTAAGGTACGTCACTCACGGCATATTTAAATTAAATGTTGAAATTTATATCTCTTTCTATTTGAATGTTAAAATCAATAAAATGTCTCTTTCTGTTTACATGTTGTGTGATTTTAATTTTTGCCATATTGGACTATGTGATGTGAACACATCTGATTTCAAACTTAAGTAACTTGGGTTTAATTCCAAAGTTATTTTTAAATGATTTTGAAAAATTTGATTTTTGTAGTCGAGTTAAAATAACAAAGAGTTCACATAAATATGTAGTTAGAGAATATGAGTCTTTAGATTTATTACACTATGATATATGTGAACTTGATGATACGTTAACAAAAAATGAAAAATAAAAGTGAAACGCTTGACATATTGAGGATCTTTGTAAGTGAAATTGAAAATCAATTTAGTAGAAAGATTAAGAAGTTCCAAGTATGATTCTAGTTTGTTTAATGTGTTTTATAAATTGTCGGGAATTATACATGGAACAGCTGCACCATAATTGCTTGAAGTGAATGGTAAAGTTGGAAGAAAAAAAAAGGAATAAAACTCTTACTAATCTAGTTGTTGCTAGTATGCTTAACTCTAGTGTTGCATCTCATTGTTGTGCGAAAAATATATTGTTTATTTGCTATGTTTTGAATATAGGAACTCCTTATGAGATAGTGAAGGAAAGACAATTGAACTTGTCTTATTTTAAAATTTGGGATTGTTTGGCTTATGTCAGAATCCCCGATCCCAAGCGAATTAAACTCGTCAGCAGAGCTTATGAATATGTATTCATTGGGTATGCAAAAAAGAACAAAGCGTATAGGTTTTATGACCTAAATGCAAAAGTGATCATATAGTCAAAAGATATTGACGTCTATGAAAATAAATTCTCTTTCAAATCAAGAAATAATGGGGGCAACGAACCTAGTGAAAGCAACAAACAAGGCGAAATAGAAACTCGAAGGAGTAAGAGAGTAAGAGTTGCTAAAGATTATGGACCCGAATATATGGCCTACAATTTAGAAGAGGATTCTGCAAATCTTAAAGAAATTTTGTCGTCATTCGATGCAGATTTATGGCAAGAAGCTATAAATGATGAAATGGATTCTCTAGAGTCTAACAAGACCGGGCATTTAGTAGATTTGCCTCCTGGTTACAAACCAATAGGTTGTAAATAGATCTTGAATAAGAAACTAAAACCTAACGGAATTGTTGATAAATACAAGGCACGCCTTGTAGCCAAAGGTTTTATATAAAGAGAAAATATAGATTTCTTCGACACTTTTTCACCTGTCACTAGAATAATATTTATTAGGGTGCTCATATCACTTGTGGTTATTCATAACCTGGTGATACATCATATGGATGTTAAAACAGTCTTTTTAAATGGTGACCTAGAAAAAGAAATTTATATGGAACAACATGAAGGTTTTGTAATTCATGGACAAGAAGACAAGGTATGTAAGTTAGATAAGTCTTTGTGGTTGATAGTATGTCTTGTACAATTTAGGCAGTGTCGCGAAACGTCTTAAAAAGAGTGACCTAGTTCGCGACTCAATCCGGTAATATCTTCGGTGACATAAATTGTGATTTTAAGCAGTTTTTCAAAACTCAAATTTAACATTCCACCACCAAAATTTAATGTTAAAAATCCGTAAAACAAGAGAAAAAAACCTGAATTAAAGAATCAAAAATCTCTTACTAAGTGTAACTTGTTTTGGATCGATTATTAGTATAAAAGTGTATAAAATTAAATCTAATTATTAATAATAAACAAGGTTATACTTTATGAAAATGCTTATGATTTCAGTGTTTCCAAAAATAGTCATAATGGTCTAACTTTTATTTAAATTTAATAAATTAATTTATTTGTTGAAAGTTCATTTATAGTACTAGGAGAAATTATTCCTTGAATTTTCTTTAAAAGACACTTACATCTCTTTTAGTTTTGAAAAAGTATCTACTTTTTCTATACTCACTAAAAAAATTGTATTAAATATTTTTTTATCACACTTATATTTAATTTTATCAGTTACTATATAACACGATTAGAATTTTATTTTAATTTGTATAATTACGATCATACATCTAGTATATATAATTTTAAAATATATAATTATATTTTTAATGACACAACTAGAGTGTGTATTCTAGTGTCTTTTTACAAATGACAAATAGAGTTGTAAATGTGACGAAAAAAAATGTTATGATACAATTGTTTTAGTAACTACAGATGAAGTAAATATATTTTAAAAACTAGAGGATGTGTGAAGGAGATCTCAGATGAGGTAAATATTGTTTTCCCTTAATATTATTATTGATAAAACTTGTTTAAAATAGTATTTATTAAGCCTAATCAAAGTTTATTTTGCTAATTGATATGTATAATTAATTTTAGTGAGTTCCATATTATCATAAGCTTTATTTTTTTATGGAAGTAAGTCTTATTTTCATCCGAACCAACATTCAATATGTTTTTCGTTGAAATATAATTTTAGATAAACCAATTTAAATATATATTTAAAAATATATGATGGGAGAAAAGACCGCCTTAATTTTGTTTTAAACTCTTTTTCTTTGTCAATAACACTATTTGACTTAGATTAAAAATTAAAAAAATAATAATAACACTACTTGACCTTTTTCATGCATTCAATAAAAAAAACCACTACTTGAGATTTCAACAAGAGTCGTGATTGCAGGTTCATTTTCCTTCATGCTTGACATGTTCTCTCTACGTGCACTCACATCTGAGGATCATAATGTATATAATATTCAACTCAAAATAATGTCAACTTTCTCTTATTCCTTACCTATGTGCTTGCATCTTTGTAAGTAACCCAAAATTGAATTTTTGCAATCATAGTGACACTCAATCCAAATCTCAACCATTAAATAAATATATGTATCACACCACTAATTATTTATTTGAATTGTATTTTAAGTTTTGGATAATGTTCGTTATTAAAAAACGGATGAATAATTGTGCAATTAACAATTATATTCGCATGAATGTCGACAAAAACAGAGATAATAGTTTTAGTTTTTTTAAGTTAATACACATGTGCATTTTTGTCCTATGCATAAATTTACTTTTTTTTAATGGTACGGTTAACTTTTTTTTTATCTATAGTACTGTTAATTTGTATATGCTAAAAATTAAAATATGAATCGTCTCATTAATCTAACGATTAAAATTTCTTGATTCTATTGTTTAAAAAAAAAAAACAAATTAAATGGTATAGAATGACATCATAACAATAACTCAACCTAAACTTCAGTTTCATGTTGATGTTGTTTTATGGAATAACATTTAGATTCATATAAACAAACAATGCACCAAACTCACATTTGTTGCAACAAATTTAAGGTATATTAAAATTTATTAAAAAAAAATTAAAAAATAAAAGAAAAAGTGAGTTTGACTTGTTCAAACCAACCATTAATTTGTTTTTGTTCTCTTATATCTGTTTAGTAAATACTAAATAAAGGTAGACAAAAATATTCATCAAAAAAACAAAAAATGAAAGTACCAAATAAAGACAAAAACCAAAAACCAACATGTTGTACAAACATTCCACATTATTAGCCTAAAAATTTGGAATTGAAAGGTTATTGTGTCATAGTTGTCATCCTTTCCTATTTTCCTCCAAAGAAAAACTAAAAAGTTGTTACACAAAAATCTAATAACACCCTTTTTTTTTCAATCTTGTTTTCCAAATTCACACATTTCAAATCTTTCTTTCTGAATCCCCCCCAGGAGGTATGGGGAAGATAGAAAAAAATAATAAAATGAAAACAATGTTAGCATCATCTCATCATTTTCTATCATCCTTTTCTATCCTCCTGGTCTTTTTCACTTCTACTATTTCTTCAAGTTTCATTCCAAAAGATAATTTTCTTATTGATTGTGGTTCTGAAAATGTAGTCACTTTACCTGATGGAAGAACATTCAAATCTGATCCTCAAGCTAACTCATTTTTACAAGCTAATGATGATTACAAAGTTTCATCAAATGATAATAGTGTTAATCTTCCTTCACCTATTTATTCAAATGCAAGAATCTTCATTCAAGAAGCTAAATATTCTTTTCATTTAGTTCAAGCTGGTTTTCATTGGATTCGTCTTCATTTCTATCCAATCAAAAACAATGTCTTTGATCTTCAAAAAGCAACTTTTTCTGTCAATACAGAAACTTTTGTTCTTCTTCATAGTTTCAATGTTAATAATACTGATAAGCCAATCCTCAAAGAGTATCTCATCAATGCAACAGAACCACAGTTAACAATAACCTTCATTCCTTTGAAGAATTCGGCCGCATTTATCAATGCGATCGAGGTTGTTTCCGCTCCGGATAACTTTCTATTCGATAGCGGGTCGGGACTATTTCCGGTCGCCGAGGTGACTGGTCTAACAACATATGCTTTCCAGCCTGTTTATAGGTTGAACAATGGAGGACCATTGATTACTTCATCAAATGATACACTTGGTAGAGTTTGGGAATCTGATGAAAATTATTTGACTAATAAGAATTTGGCTAAGAGTGTTTCTGTTGCTACTAATGCTATTAAGTTTCCTTCTGATATGCCGACGATATCGCCTTTAATTGCGCCACAAACTGTTTATGCTTCTGCTACTGAAATGGGTGATGCTGGTGTTAACATGCCAAATTTCAATGTGTCATGGAAATTTGATGTTGACACAAGTTTTAGTTACCTTTTAAGATTGCATTTTTGTGACATTGTGAGTAAAGGGCTTAACCAACTTTACTTTAATGTTTATGTGAATGGAAAAATTGCAATTCCTAATTTGGATTTATCAGCTATTAATGGTGCATTATCAACACCATATTATAAAGATATTGTTGTTAATGCAACACTGATGACACAAGGATTAAGTGTTCAAGTTGGTCCTGCAAATGCTGATGGTGGAAATGCTAATGCAATTTTGAATGGTATTGAGGTTTTGAAGATAAGTAATACTGTTAACAGTTTGGATGGTGAGTTTGGTGTGGATGGAAGGAGAGTTGGTGGATCGAACCGCGGCACGGTGGCAGCGGTTGGATTTGCAATGATGTTTGGTGCATTCGTTGGTCTTGGTGCTATGGTGATTAAGTGGCATAAGAGGCCACAAGATTGGCAAAAGAGGAATAGTTTCTCTTCTTGGTTGTTGCCTTTACATGCTGGTGATACAAGTTTCATGAGTAGTAAGACTTCAATGGGAAAAAGCAATATTTTCTCATCATCAATGGGATTAGGAAGGATATTTTCATTTGCTGAGATACAAGAAGCTACTAAGAATTTTGACTCAAAAAATATTATTGGTGTTGGTGGATTTGGTAATGTTTATTTAGGTGTGATTGATGAAGGGACACAAGTTGCTGTTAAGAGAGGAAATCCACAATCAGAACAAGGGATTAATGAATTCCAAACTGAGATACAAATGTTGTCTAAGCTTAGACATAGGCATTTGGTTTCAATGATTGGTTATTGTGATGAAAATGAAGAAATGATTTTGGTTTATGAGTATATGCCTAATGGTCATATGAGAGACCATCTTTATGGTAAGAACATGCCACCTCTTTCATGGAAGCAAAGGTTGGAGATATGCATCGGATCGGCGAGAGGTCTACATTATCTTCACACAGGAACGGCGCAAGGAATCATTCATCGCGATGTCAAGACAACAAATATATTGCTTGATGAGAATTTCACTGCAAAGGTTTCTGATTTTGGACTTTCTAAGGATGCACCTATGGGACAAGGTCATGTTAGTACTGCTGTGAAGGGTAGTTTTGGTTATCTTGATCCAGAGTATTTTAGGAGACAACAGTTGACTGAAAAGTCTGATGTTTACTCTTTCGGAGTAGTCCTGTTGGAGGCATTGTGTGCAAGGCCGGCTATCAACCCTCAGTTACCTAGAGAACAAGTTAACTTGGCTGATTGGGCTATGCAATGGAAAAGAAAGGGTTTGCTTGATAAAATCATTGACCCTCATCTTATCGGTTCGATTAACCCCGAATCGATGAAGAAGTTTGCTGAGGCCGCCGAGAAGTGTTTGGCAGATCATGGTGTTGATAGACCTTCAATGGGAGATGTTCTTTGGAATTTGGAGTATGCATTGCAACTTCAAGAAGCTTTCACACAAGGAAAAGTTGAGGATGAGACTAAATCTTCTTCAGCTGTTGTTCTTCCTACTACTACACCTCCCACTAATGCTGAAGACACCCCCCCAGTCGTTCATCAAGAAGTGAATAATAATAATAATAATAATACAAATAATAATAATAATAACAGTAATAATAATAATAATAATGGTCCTGCTGAAGTTCAAGCTATTGATGATCATTCAGGAACTGCAATGTTTGCACAATTTAGTAATCTTAATGGAAGGTGAAAAATGACTTCTACAAAGTTGATTCATGTGAAGGAAGTGTTAAATTAATAATTTTTTATGAAGGTGGCCAAATAAAATGTTGGTGTATAATGAATGGTGTGTGATACTAATGTGTGGTGTGTTATTCCATATTGTGATTTGGAGTATTATTATGTTACATGGTAGAAATTTGTAATACGATTATATGGTATTTTTATTACCATTAATCATATTATGGTATTATATAATTGATTTGTAATGTATTGTTTTGTAAATTTTAGGGAGTGATTTTAGAAGCAAGTTTAAGGAAATTTCTGGCTACTTGTTATAGCTAGTGAATTTCATTTGAATTTGTATGCAATCGAATAATAATTGTTGTAGCAAATTAAAAGGCTTCTTTTTTTTTTGTCTTTTACAAGAAAATGAACCCTCTTTTTTCATTTGATCATGTGAAATAGATAATGTTCAATCATGTTTTGCTTTTAACAAAGAAGTTATTATATTATACGGTTTTGAATAGTGGCAATTTGTGTGGTTGTGGTACTTAAAATTGTCCTCGTACATAAAGTGCTCAAATATGTCAAAATCTTTCACAAATTCATCCTACAATTAGTGTAGTTCTATTTTTTGTTTAAAAAATTGTTTTGAGAAAATTACAATAATTATGTTTATTTAAAAGTAAAAACATCAACTACAAAAATGTTTTGGTGTTTTAAAAAAAAGTAAATTCTAAAAAAAGATATAATTAAAAGGTACATAGCATTCAAAAAGTCACATTCTTGTTTGGTGTTAACATGAAAGATCAAAGAGCAAAAGGGAGCGAGGAGTGGAGGACCATCACCTACTTATGATGTCACAATTGACACAAATGTTAATATTAATATTCCAAAGTACAAAAGTTTTATAATAAAATTATTCTCAAGTGAGAAGGTAGGAAAGTGGATTATCACGAAGGCGTGAATAAATTTTTGTATAACTATCCATATCCTTCTTGTACAATAAAAAATAATTATTTTGAATTGAAAAACTAACAGGTGAAAATGAAGTATTTGATAAATTTAGTTGTTATAACTATAAAATACCATAAAAGTATATAATTATTTAATTTAAAAAATATGTAAATGTATAAATTTTATTTTTATATACAATAAAAAAAAAACATTTTAGAAAAATAAATTGTATCTAATTTTTTCATTTGCAAGTTTATACCTAACATGAGAAACAACATTATCAAAACTTTTTGCTGAGATAGTTTTTACTGGTATAATTTAGTGAGCTATTTTACAATTGTAAAATTAATAATTATATTATTTTCTTTTGGCTTACTTGCTCATATAATTATTTGATTTTATTTTAACTTGCATAAGTCTATGCATGACAGATTGACGTTACTAAACATTGTCTTATTGTTAATGGGTCCAATTATTAAATAAATGTGGTTCAGATAAGAAGATTTAAACCATTTATAGTGTCCTTAATGGTAATTTTAGGAAAGGTACAAGCACATGGATGAAGTTTTTATTTTATTTTTATAACTGGTTGATTCTAATAGTTGTAACATACTAAAATAAGGATTGAATAGATAAAAGAGCATTGGTTTACAAAATTTTCCCACATTTAAATGGAGGCAGCATGTTGATTGATTGAGAGGAAGTGTAGATAAGGATGGGGTCATAATCACCCAGTTTGTATAACAAAATGGTGGGTGCAGTTATCAAATGTTGAAAAATACAAACCAAATTTGTAGGGCTCAAAGTAGTGGGACCAATCTGATATCCAACACAGGTTGATGTGGGACCAATTTTACATTAAAGAGCATTGATATGAAATAAAAAACCAAAACTTCATTGGAAAAAAAGTACAGCTTTGCTTTCTTTTCTCTTTTTTTGAGGGAGATTGAGAAATGATATTTCAATACAAATTTGACAACAACTTCAACTATAATTTGAATGGTTGATTCGGTTCAAATATGCAGTTAATTTCTACTTTATGTAATCAACATCAATTTTGACTTTCACTAACCACAATTTTGAAGGTGTTGAAATATACACTGTATTCATTAATCATTCAATTATGTTCAAATGTTCATCTGACAATCTTAAAACTATTCAAAAACTATTGACACGTCTGTTATAAAGAGTTGACCTTTTTAAGAATTCTTGACACTGCCCTGATTAAACAAAAATCACAATTGAAACTTAAAATATACGTGACAATAATAATTGAATAAAATTCCAATTAGCAAAACTTGTGCTAACTAATCTCAAGTGTTATAAAGTTAATTTGTGAGGTCAGTGATCCTCTCCTCTCTGTCAGACGTCAGCGAGAATATTACACATTTGCTGCTACAGAGAAAAGCAACAAAAAAAAAAGGAGAAAGAAAGAAAGGTTTTGTATGTATCTATCCAAATCAAAATAGCAGCAGACCTAACAACTATGGCCAAAAGAATCGCCAAACCTCTAATCAAATACAAAACTAGAATGCAAGATCTCATCCAGATTAATTAATAGTTACTACTTACTATGACACTCTTCTCTTTTTAAACCCATCTAAATCCCCATCAAGCATGACAAGATCGTCTTCATCGTCGATAACTTGCAATTGCTTGTTATGTCTTGCATCATCAGTGGTATTTGACTTATCGGAATCATCAGGGAGCTTTCGTTTCTTCAATGGAGAAACTATGCCTATCTCATCATTGTTATCAGATGTGTTTGCACCGTTACTAACAGACTTGTCTTCATTTTCTGTGGCTGAGACTGGTTGAGTCCATCCTGATAGAACCATTCCATCAGGTTCTTTCTCTTCATCAAATTCCTCTCTGAATTTAAAGTCACCAATAGAGAAAATAATTCAGAACCAGAGAAAAAATCAAACATAAGGGTAACAGAATGAATTGAAATACATCCTTAATTCAAAATGCAAGAAGAAAATCAGAGAAAAGAAACAATATATAAACTTGCCAAATTCCTCTAACAATTGATATAACAAAACATAAATAGAATTGAGTAAGAACCTGTGCTTTATGTTAATATTGCATTTCAATTCTTGTTGAAAATCCTCTACTGTAAGCATTGTACCACCAGTTACCGGAGAAGGGAGCTCAGCAAGAACCTGAACAGAATAGTTAAAATGGCTAAGTAAAATGTAATGTCATTTTCAAACCAGAGACAAGAAACATACCTTTTCAAGGTTGGCATTATAAATTGCAACCATGTCGTCCTCAATATCACCAGCTTCATAAAGGAGGTTTGAAGCATTCATAATAAGTGGAAGGCTCATCCCAAGTTTAGCCTTGATAATCTTTTCGACAACATCCTTCAACTTAGACCGGTTTGTGTTTATTTCAAGCAAAATAGGACTCTGTTCCCGTCGTATACGAATATGGTGAGTGTGAGCATATTGATAACATTGACTTTATGTAACAGATGAGACAAGGGAAGATTTGCCATACCTCAGAACAAACATAACATGATTTGTTAGGTTCAAATGGCTCCACTGGCATAAGCAACATGTTTCTTGATGGGTGTTCCAGACAATATGTCATTCTGTGAGATGTCCGCATAGGATTAGAAAAAATCACTAAAAATACAGTAAAGAAAATGCTGACTTGAAAGATCTTATCACTTATTGTGTAACTACCACTTACCACTTATCGAATAAGATTTTATGCATAACACATTTCTAATAAAATCGAAAAAGAATGGGGATAAAGCAGAAGGTGAAAACAAGCTTATAATGAAAATAAGGGGGAAAACAGGTTATGGATAAGCTATTTTCATAAATTTTTCCAATTACTTCTGTAACTGCTTATGTTATATGTAATATAAATTCAAATATGGTCTTCCAAACACGCCCTAAGAAAACTACTTTGACTAAAATTTTATTCAATTTGTTTAGCTATGTAAATTATATTGCAATGGAGTGAACAGAAATGATAATGTTTTGATCATTCAAAAAAAAATACAAGTGAACCGAACATAAATTCTTTCATGTAACACCAGCAATATGATAATGCTACAAAAACAGTTTCCCACCACCAAAAACGCTAGGAGCTACAGAAGGTGGTATTTTCCTCAAGGCATATGTTTTGACACTTAGAATGCTTTCTCAAACCCCAGACATTCAGTAACAAATAACTTCTGCATCACTATATCAAAGGCAAAACAAACCAGAAAGATGAACAAAGAGGAGTCGAATATACCTATAACTTTTAATGTCATTTTTCAGCACCTTAATTGCTTCAATGACAATCAAACCAGCAATAACAGCATTTGTTGTCGCTACGGCATGCACAATGTTACCAGCAATTCCTTTAGCTTCAAAAAGGCTGTGTAGAGGTATGCCAAATGAAGCAGCTCGTATGTTTGCAGCTGCAGTGACAAATTCTACAGCCAACTGGTCATCTTTATCAAAGCTCAGATTGCCAATCTCCTGCTCAAAAAATACATTAAAAAATCAAGGGTTCCATATATCATTATTATAACATGCTCTTACATCAAAGTGTGAAATCAGACCAACCTTTTCTCTTTTCGTGAAAAAAAGTCTCAGTGCTTCAAGAAGTATTCTAGAATTTTCTTTAAGACTCCAGATATCTTGTGGGTTCTTCATGCCCAAAGATGCCATGGCAGAAACTGATAAGCCATCACCAGAAGCATTATCATTGTCCAGATTTCCATTCTGTTTAGCCAATTCATCGGACAGGACATCCTTGCTGTATATAGGTTTCGGTCTATTTCGATTTTTCCATGTCTCCTCATTGGACAAAGCTAATTCAATATTATACCCAAATACATGATCAAATATTTTCCTTCCATATTGAGTAATGTCTTCATCTTTGCTATGTTCAAATATATCATCTACATTTTTTGATGAGCTGGCAGCATCACTTGAGCGAACATTTAAATCATTGTCTTGATTCTTGTCTCCAAATAACTTGGAAAATAGTAGGTCCTTTGCCCACACAATACAGTGAACAAACTGCCAATAAAATACAGAAAAAAGCTTAGAACTCACTACTCTTTAAATATATATTGAAATCATAAGTCTAGTTGATGTTCAACTTGACAAAGCAAAATTCAATTGTTTTGTTTGTGTCAAAAACTTACCTACTTGTCTAAGATATAACTAATGAGTGCTTCATATTATGTTAAACTGTATCAACCTAGTGGCCATTCATGATAAGTCAAGATAGAACAAGGCATCATATAGATTACATTCAGTGAAAATTCAAATGGTGATGCACAGCCTAAAATTTTGATGTATGATCCATGATCCTATAGCTTCATTATCTTCTATGTTTCATACATACAAACTATTAGATGCGAAGCAAAAAAAAAAATGACTAACCAAAGGTATACAGTGAGTCAATAATTGCATAGTAACAAGAATTGTAAAACTATAAAACAAAAATTCATAATTTACATGTTTGAAGGTCTGTGGCTCAAAACAATTCATTGAAAAATATATTAGTTTCTTAAATGTTTCTAATAAATTCCATTCTAGAGGAAAAACTCATTCAGTGCATAAATGAAAACCAAACCATACCTTTGATGGGGTACTTGTGATAGTACAGACTGGATATGTCTTGGGGGCTGGTTTAGGCTGACACTCGTAGCACTCAGTCCTTCCCTTGACATGTACTGTAACCTGTTTTCAATCAAAGTTATATCACTAAGATTGAAAAAGCTGCAACCAGTGTCTCATAACAATTACATATATAAACATATATTGCAATTAAAATCGTGTTGAATCAATATTATACTTTGAAAGTCATAAACAAGTTTCACACAGATGCTTGCCGAAGTGAGTAGACAGCCGCGGCTACAAAACTATGAGGAAAGAAAACAAATAAGAGATATCGGATCTCAAACGCCAAACCAGATCAAATCAAAAGTATATAAAATAATTATTATGGATTAGAAGGTTTCAAATCAATTTATTTTCAGAAAACTTAACAGAGAATCGGTATGAAGAGAGGGGGGTGTTCACTGAAACTTTAGAGGATAACCATTGAATACAAATTAAGAATTCAGGTGAGAAATAAATTCTGAAGATTTGAAGCATGTCAAAGGAAACATAGTTTGCTTTCCTAATCAGAAGATTGATTATCTAGGCATAAGACGTAAAACCAGTGATTAATTACAATGATAAGAGATGTTAACAAATAGATTTATAATGACAACCAGAAAATCAATGATTAATTAAATTAACAAAGATACTCTTCAGCAAATAAAAATAACTGACAAGCAGAAAAATAAATACTGCTAAAATACAACCTCTATATATGGAAATGGATATAACTTAGCGAGAACCAATAACTACAATTAAATTACCTGACCAAGGAACCCAGTAGTTCCACTTTCAACCAAAGGGACATCAGCTGCCAAGCACAAGCGATTCACATGTCGGCGTGCATCTAGATTGTCGAGACCATTTAGAACAACATTAAATTGCTTAAAGAAGTCCACATTGAAATCAGGATCTTTGACATTTGCATGATATGATGTGATGTTTATGTGGGGCCTAAATTTTAAAACAGCATCCCTAGCAACCTGGTTGAAGACTTTATCAGGTGGTTGTGAATCATAAACCAATACAAATAACAATAATGACCATAACAGATTAACTTACTTTAGCTTTGGACTGCCCGACATGGGATTGTCGAAACAAAAATTGTCTGTTCAGGTTACTGACTTCTATAGTGTCCATGTCAATCTGCACATTGGGAACAAAATCAGCATATTAATGTAATAATTGATGCAATAAAGCACATCCATAGCTTAAAACCATATACATAATTCAAGAGAAAATTTGAAAATATACAAAATACAGTAGTGACAGTGTAATTTATTCTATCCACAACATTCAGTAGATCTGCATTTTCCATAAACCTATCACCCTGAGTACTAACTACCAGTCATAAGAACGTTAATTAATATATACTTATACCATCACCGTCCACACTACAAACTACCCTTAATTAAAATATGATTCTTATCTAACAACTTTAATAAATACCCTTTTTTCATCATTGCCAACAACACCAATTACCAAAAATAGAAAGTAAATCCAACACATTGTAAGCACCTAAACAGCACGCCCTACACACATAATTACTGTGAGATCTTATTTCCCCAATTACTAAAGCAGAAAAAATTGTTCAACGTTGTCGATCGTGACTCGCCGAAAATAGCGGTTAGTTCAAATCTCGTTACACTTCGGTCATATAGCGCCACTATAGCCGCTATTTAACAACAATTTGTACTAAATAGTTATCGCTGGACAACATGGATATGGTCAAATTCCACTAAGCCATAGCACCACCATAGTCGCTATTTGACAACATTGGCTCAAACTTTACCAAAATAAAAAAACCCTAGAACCGAATACTTGAAAATTCTTCCCAATTAAAGCAAACAATGGAGTTTCAAAGCAGAACTAAGAAACTACCAACCAGATCAAAAAATATCAGGAAACCAATACAACAAATTTTAACAAATAAAAAAATTGAATAACAAATTTAAGCACTTCAATTAAGAACTCAAAACAGTTACCTAATTTCTAAGTTCACAAACCAACACTCACTCCTCACTCTCACACACTTAATAATTCACTTACACACAAAAAAAAAAACCTAAAAATTAAAAAACAAAACCAAGGCGCGAAATTATGGAAACAAAATTACCATTAAAAATAAATAAAACCCCAAGTTCGTAACTTTACCAAAAATCTGAAAACCCCAAGTTCACAAAACCCTAAACAAAACAACTAAAACTTTAAATTTCAAAATTGAAAAATAAATAAACAAAAAAACCCTGAAATAAAGAAGAGTGGAGGAAGAAACTAACGATGTGTATGTCAGAGAAACCGGAGAGAGCGAGTGTTTTGAGAAGTTCGCATCCAATTCCACCAGCACCAACCATGAGAACTTTTGCATCCTGAAAAAAATAAAAAATAAAAAATAAAAAACACAAAACGACATGAGAGACATGCAAAACGACAACGTTGAAGAAAAGAAAAGAGAAAAATGAATTCGGTTATTTGGTTAGTTACTTTGATAGCTGAAGAAGATGAAGAAGCCATTGAAAGTGATAAATTAAGTGATAAATTAGGGGTTAAGTGAGAAAAGGGAGAAGAAATAGAAGAGAGAATCGTTGAAAAATCATGAGAGAGAAAGAGGGAACATAAATTGAGAAAATTTCGTCATTTTATTTGTTGTTTAAAAGAAATATTAAATTAAAGAGAGATTTGTTTTGGAGAAGAATCGAACGGTTGACGTGTGGGTGTGGACGGATCTAGGGTCGTCAGGGGGAAAAGAGCGCCAAACCAAAAATTATGCAAGTTTCCGCATAATTAATTATAAATACTTTTTTATAAAGCAAATAGTATCTGACGTGGAAACTAAACTCAAATACTCAGCCCCCAACTCACCGACCATGATGTCGTGCATGTGTTTCGGTTAAAACAGCTCTCTTTTTTTGTTTTTAGCAAATTGATTTGATCTTCCGGAGTTTTTGACTAATACACTTGTTTGTTTTAAGAAAATACTCACATTTTTTATATTCATTCAAAAAAATTACATTTTTTGTGACATGTATATTTATTTTTATTATTTACTATATAATATAAAGAGTTTTTGTTTAAATTTATAAAAATACGTTTGATATTTGATATTTGAATAGTATGATTATGTTTATAGGGACATAATTAAAGTATGTATTTGTGTGTTTTTTTATTAATGACATATAAATATATAAGTGTCATGGGATAAAAATGTTATATCCAATTTTTTTTATTGAGTTTAAAAAAATAAATCTATTTTAAAAATTAGATATGATGTGAATGTTATTTAAAAATATTTTGGAGGAGATAAATGCAGTTTCCTTTTTTTTAAATGATCAATTTGTTTATTTATTTATTTCTTTAATCTTCTTTAATTGCATATCTTCTTTATATATAAAATTTGGTAAGCCGTTGAAGCAAAAATTTATTTCTTAAGACAATGGTATTTT
>JBBPBR010000007.1:40384923-40396009 GCA_037974775.1 Cicer pinnatifidum
ATATATATATATATGTTTTAGTTTTAAATTTTCAAATAAATATTGCTTTTAAAATAATAAAAAAATATATAATTGTCCATATATATTTTATTGTACATCGCACGAGTTCAAGATATAATTTAATGTATATGTTTGGTACGTTATGATTATGATAAATAGCGGTAAAAATATATCAAACGGTCAGAGAGGAGCTTATGATTTAGTTTATTACAGACTTAGGTCAAGTTATCTTTTTCTAAATAGAGAAAGTCAAATATTTTTTCATAAGTAATTTAGTTAAAAAAAAATTAGACTATGTACCACAAAAAAGTATTTTGTGTACGTTAGATCGGCCTACTTAAGTAAATATAAATAATATTATATATTAGATTTGTAATTTTATGGTAATTAAAAATTTTATATCCTTTTAGTAATTTAAACATGTTATTCTACATTAGTTTTTGACAAATTTTAATATGTTATGATAAAATATAATTTAAATATGATATCATATTTAATCAAATTATTTAAAATATAAGTTAAATCTCAAAAAATACTTAATTTTATTGACTTATTAGTTTGTCAATCTGTTAAAAAGTATGTTTGTTAAATTATTTAAAAACGTTATATGCAATAGTTTTTAAATATACTAACAGGGCGTACCAGACTATCATAAAAGTCACAGTAGGAGTGTTCGCGGCGCGGTTTTGATTGATTACGAGGTAATAACTCATTTATTCAAAAGATTAAATTACTCACAATTTGATTTGGTTTGGATGAAAACTAAAGAAAAATGATTTGATCCGATTCAAATTGATGCAGTTTGAATTACATTGATTTTCGGTGTAATTTGAATATTAATATTATAAAATTACGTTAAAGTAACAAGTTTGAAGCAAAATATTAAATTTAATACATTAAAAATTAACATTAGAAAACGAATTTTCATCGATTATGTTTAAAATTGAATCAAAACACATCTAATAATATTCAATTTTGTGTTTTATAGATTGATTTGTGGTTTTTATTATGATTTGAACACCAATAATATTAAGGCCTAAAATAAGTCTATGTCAAGCCACATGTCATGTCTAAACTTTAATTTGTTGACAAATCAGACTTAGATCTTGCAAAGTCTAGCTTGACTCGAACAATTTTCATTCCTAATAGTAAATTACGTAATTTTGTAAAAATTGATGTAGTTTTTCTAAGATAATGGTGGATTATTATAATTCTAAACAATTCATCGTGATATTAAACATATAGACTTAAATCCACTCTCACTCCCTCTATTATTTTTCAAATTTGACTTTTTGTCTTTCTATTTCTAAATTCAGATTTTTGGTTCTACTATTTAGTAATTCTTAAGTTTTTTTAGTAATTCTATAAGAACCCTAGATGACAGATAAATTTCATTTATGACATGGCACATATGTGTCATTAGTTGAAAAAATATTTGTTAGATCATAAGCTAATTTTTATTTCATTAATATTAATTTATAAAAAATTAATAAATAATATAATTTTTTATATTAAAAAATGTTTATAAAATATAATTTACTCTCCCAAGTTTTAATAAAAAAGTTTACTCTTCCAAATTTTAATAAAAAAGTTTACTCTTCCAATTAATTTCTTCTAGTAGTGTGACTTTTACTTAACCCAAATTATTTCAATCATATCTTCTTCATCTTCTTCTTCCTCGTATCTCTATCATTGTCTCTCAAAAACGTACATAAAACATCAAATTCTATCATCATCATCTACTCTTTTTTAACTAAAACTCATAAAATATAAAAAATATACTAAAACTTAAACGAAAATATGTTTTGTCAAAACATAAATCAGTAATATATATATATATATATATATATATATATATATATATATATATATATATATATATATATATATATATATAGATTAGTTAATTTAACAAGAAGACGAGGTTTTGCGGCAAATAAATTGAGATTGGAGTTTAGGGCTATGAACAAAGTTGGGTTTTTTTATTAAATAAAAAATTACCCCATTAATGAAGAAAATCATGTCCAATGATGAAGAAAAAGGAAGAAGGCGGTGATGTTGTCGGTACAGATCTCTGATTGCATAAAAACTAAGACGGTCCTCTGGTGAAAATGTTTAAAATCCAAAAAAAATTGGTCCAATAAGTTGAAGGTACTAAAAAACACAATAAAGGAGAATTTGAATTGTGTTTTTCTTTTTTTTCAAAAAAAATTATTTGATTTTCTTACAAAAATTGTTTTTTTAATCAAAACATCCAACTTACTAGATAAGATTGAATCATAAAGAGACACATATGTTTTATATTTGTTCACAACAAACTCTTGTTATCTCTAGTTATCCCCTTACATAGAGATTTTGTCTCACTACACTTGAGGGAATTTTGTCTCACTACAATCAAGCGCTTAATCTACTATTTCTATAAATATTTGTACAAGTATTATTTATCATGCATCTTCAGGATTTAATTACTTTTCTATAACCTCTTCAGGCTTTTCGTTCCCAAAACCTTTCTTCAACATAATGACATTATGTCATTCAGGTTCATGAGGGTCGTTGTACCTTTTGAGGTACCTCTTTGAGGATAAAAATGTTGTGCTATTATCGGGTTGATTTACATCAGTTCTAGTTCATGTCTAATTTGACACAAAGTATGTTTCTAGGATTCTTACTTTTATTAATAGGATGTTACATATTCAATCATATGTGTTCTTTACTGTTTCAGGATTACACTTTTTGTTATCTTTTTCTCTCAATCTCCTATCTTTTTTATTAAACCATTTCATCTTAAATATATGGAGGAAGTGTTTGTTGAGATTTTTCAGTTGGAAGTCCTTTAGGGGATGACATTTTTACTTTTTATGGTCTAGCATGTGTACTTAATTTGTAGAAAGACAACTTATATTTTAATGAATTTCAACAATTGAACCATTTAAGATAAATCTATTGGTTGAGCTCATAATTAACTCCCAAAAATCACTCCTTAAAATATGTATGACAATCATAAGAAACAACGGGTACATGATCATAAGATAGAATAATCAGAGTAATGTATTACAAACCATTAGAGCAAGCAAGTTATCAAATGATGTATACAGACAGAGGGTGCATTGATTAGAGAATGTCATGCAGATCATTGTATCATTAACTTTTGCTAGAGCGTCGACTTTTTCAAATACACTGACTTTATTAGAGCATTGACTTATCCATGGATGTTGATTTTGTCAGAGCGTTGACTTTTCCATAGATGTTGACTTTATCATATGATACATAAAATTTCAGAGTCAGACGTTTGACAAGATTATCATAGACAAATGCATTAACTTGCTCATCACATTTGTCAAAGGGAAAGGCAAAAGAATTCTTGTTAAATTTGTAAAAGGTAGAAGTAGAAGAATTTTTGTTACGCTTGTACTATAAGCATATGAACATAATTCAGTTGGGTTTATTATAGGCAACTAAGGTACTACGTTGCTCGCTTCCGAGAGTCAACTGAAGCTTACAACAACACGGGTGTACGTCACCAAACTTACGTTATCAAGCTGAAGTGAAGTATTGATTTCTTTTTCCATCGTCCACTCATCAAAGGATAAACTTTACATAGCAATGCATACTCTGTTGCGCTTGATTCTGCAATAATTCTTTTACATTATGCAGTATTTCTTTTATAGGTATTTATCTTCTTGATTAAACACAATTGTGGCTATAAACGTTCTCTAATGGTGGTTGTCGAATAATTTAAGTTGATAGATTAGAAAAATTAATAGGTGAGTTCTGTAGAGGAAAAATAGATGAATTTAATGGTCGAAGTGGTGTGGCCAACAAAGATTGGAGTAAGGCAGTAGGTTGTCGGAAATAGACTAATATGGTGGTGGATTGTTGTTGGAGAAGAAGAAAAATATTTGATCCTATGGCTTTTTCTTTTACATATTATTTGATCATATGATTGATGCTCATTTTATAATATTTTTGCAATAATTTTTTCAATATCGTAATATTTTAAATATATTTTTTATATCAAATTATAATATTTATTTAAAAAAATTATTTGTAAATTAATATTGATTAAATGAAAATTTTATGCTGATTTGGAAAACGTTTTTTTTCTAAGTCACTAACGCTACATTTGTGTCATGTCATAAATGAGATAGACACATCGTCTAATTTTATGGGGAGTGTAAAAATTTCACTAATTACTAAATAGGGAGACAGATAATTAGGAGCGTACGAGTTAAGTTGAGACGATTTTAACAAAATTCGATACCCAAATCAGTCGTTTATATTTGAGTTGGATTGAGTTCTAAATTCGTATTTTTTTATTTAAATTGAACCGATCAATAACGATTTGGGTTGGGTTGACGAGTTATACATAAACACTAACCTATTTTTTATTTTACGAGAGAAACATAAATAACAACAATAACAATTTAACTGTATGAACATATATTTAATACTTGAATGTCTCAAAAACGATAAAATTTCAAACACATCATTCAATTCTTTAAAAAAAAAAACCAACAACCTCTCACGAAAAAATAAATCCAACAATCTTCAAGTACATAAATAAATTCAACAAGCTTCAAATACATAGGTAAAGCCAACCGTAAATGAATAAAATAATTAATTATAAGCAATATAAACTTCAAGTCCAAGCACTTACAACTTTCTCATATTATGGAAGGGAACAATTGAGAATCTGCAAAAATAAATATCAATAATATAAGAGAAAAGATAAAGAAGAAAAAATAAGTAAAATATGCATGAAACAAAGCAATAACAAGTACCTTAAGATCAAGGGCAGATCTTAGTTATGACAGGGGGATGTCATGGACACCCAAAAACAAAATTCTTCAGTAAACATAGGTATATCTACATTAATATTTATTTATAATATATGATATATATAACAAATATCTCACTATTAATATCAAATTATGGAGTAGCTTAGTGGTGATAAAGATTGTCATAAATCTCATGTCCCTAGTTTAAGTTTCCACAGATACTTTTAATACATCTAAAAATTAAAATTACCACTACACCAAAATCAAACATATAAAATTAATTGAAAATCTTTTTTTTATGTTGACCCCCTAATAAAACTTGTCAAGATTTGCAACTGCTTAAGATGTAGTAGTGAATGTGTTAAACTCAACAATAACAAGTCACCCCAACATCAATTGAAATTTATTCAAACAATTATAAAATTTTAAATACAATACACAATCTCATTAGCACATCAAATTATTAAAAGAGTAAACAAACATAAAGGAAATACAATTTGAAAGTTAAAATAAAACATTTGTATCCAACTCAATCTTTTGTACTTCAACCAACTTAGTTGATAAATCAATTGCGGATACAAATCATAGCTTCAACAACAGTGATATTTATTGAACTATGAAATGAATTGAGGATTAGACCTCTTATATTAAACACTGACTTATATGATATAGTAGATATAGGAATATCCAAAATATCTCTAGCTATGTGAGAAATAACGTGATATTTATTTGTTTTTCTTTTCCACCATTTAAAAATGTCAAATATAGGGGAGTCATCTTCAACATCATCCTTTGAATATCTATCCAACTCATTTTTTTGCAACTCACCTTATTTGTTCTTCATGTTCAATCTAAACAAATTTTCTCAAACATCTTCATCCCCCTTTTCAATGTTAGCATGTGAGTGCTATACTATGACTACCTATAACTCTTTTTTTACTTAGAATTTCTATATCTTTGAGACTGACATGACCTAACATTTGATGCCAAAAACTAGTTTTGTATGTGCTAGACATTGCAATTGTTGCAGTTCTTGTGTTGGTATAACCCTTTAGGATATATATGTCATTTTTTATGTGATCTTCCATTATCACCAAAGCACCTTTCATAACCTTCAACATGCCATTTTCTACCTGAATCATATCAACTAGTTCAAGCTGAATCATTATCACCAAAGCACCTTTCATAACATGCTTCTTCTAGCATTCCCAGAGATATTAGATTCCTTTTGAGTTGAGGAACATATCTCACACTAGTTAACACCTTTTGTATACCATCTTTAAGCACCAACTTTTCACTTTGTGTTGTTTCCCATGATGACCTTCCCAACATCAGTTTCGTTATATCCAAGAAACCAATGTTTCCTTGGAGTCATATGATAAGAACACCTTAAGTCCATAATGCATTCTTCATTTGAAATGTTTGTAGTTGCCATGGAGGCAATTGATGCACTTCCAACCTCATATTCACTATCATTATATTTCTTGAACTTCCTTTTTGGACAATTCTTTTTGAAATGTCCTTCTTTAGTACATTGAAAACACATTTTCTTGATTTCATTTGTATCATTCTTATTACATTTAGACTTCTTGAACTGTTTTTCATGGATTTCTACTTCACAAACAACCTTTCACTACTCTCTTCCTCTTTTCCTTCAGATTTTTTTTCAACTCCTTTGAATTGAGTGTTGATTGAACATATTCAAGGGATAAATAATTTTTACCATAGATAAGTGTATCACTTAAGTGCTCCTAAGAGTTTGGTAAATAGCTGACAAGAAGTAGAGCTTGAACTATTTTAGTTTGAACTTGTTCACATTCACCTTGGAGTTTTTCAGCTTCAGATGGTTCTTGAATTGGACTTTCATCATTAATAATAGGATTGTCTATAGAGTGTTCCACAAAGACTTCAATTACATTGAACCCTTTGACATCTTCACCAACTTTACTACATCATCGTCATTGTCGACAGGTCTCAGTCCACGTGTAAATGAGTACTTGGGATGTTGCTACCACAAACATTTAAAACTCATACATCCCAACCTTTTGACCAATTTAGTAATTTGCATGTGGGACATTAAGTCTACATCCCAAGACCAATTCATCTCATCCACTTGGGCACCAACATACATCTTCAATGGGTGGTTTACAAAACTACCCCCGCGGTTCATTCTTAACTTAACTTTGTGGACTTTAGCTGGCCTATACAAAACAAATCATTGAATAACTCATTAAACTAAGCTTAAAACAAACTACACATGGACAACAAAACAAAACAATACAATAGAGCATATGGACCACATTATTAAAAAGGCATAAAGGCATAGAGTTCTATTAACACTGTATAGACAAAAATTTTGGCCCTAAAATCAAAGTTGAATACATAGTTTAATAATGTCAATAATAAAGCAAAGCGAAAACCCTAAAATCACATACCTAGCACAAAACTTTGTACCTTCTTTCATTTGTGAAGATGGATGGAACTTGAAATGACCTTCACTCGCCATTTGAACACCGACGAAAAGGAAAGATGAACAACAATAAAGAAGAAAATGAAATCTGATGATGATGAAAAGGGAAATGGTCGATTTTGATGAAAAGGGTTCACGAACTGCTTCTGTTGAAATAGGGCTGATTTTTTATTTTTGGATAGGGGCTGATTTTGATTTCCATTTTAGGGTTCACGCTGCTTTTGTTTATGGTTCACAATTTGATTTTCATGTGTGCAGCTTTTTTAACTTTATTTTGATTATTTTTTAAAATTTGAAACAATATAATAATAGTTTTTAAAAATATAAATTGTATTTTTTAATTTGAAATAATATAATAATGACTTTAATCCACATACACGTCTGCCGCGCCACCATTTTTTTGATACCTCATTAAAAAAATGACAACTCATCATGATTTGGACTCAAATTCTGTTTGGGAGACCAAAGGTTGGGGCAATTAAATGGAGCGACTACTTTCGCGATTCACATAAAATAGGGGAACTAAAAGTGCAATTAAGCCAAAATGAATTTTAGAACTATCGTTGTTAAAACTTGTGTCCTAAGAATTCAAAAACTAAAAGAAAATCACATTCTTTTAATATTTGATTATATTTTTTATTTTTAGGAGACTTAATACATTTTTGTCCGATAATGGGTTGAAACCTAAATTTTAAAGAAAGAGTAAAATTATAGTTGTATCACAAAATAAATAAATAAAAGGTAAAGGAAAATAAATGGGCCAATAACTCAACTTGAATCAAATTCAAATAGTTAGACAAAAAAAAATGGTAAAAAGCAATCTTTTAAAAGAATTAAAACCTAAATGAATGTTGTTATTATTAAGTAAAGTAAAAGCGTAAATAGAAGATGAAGGCTATATCTATTCATTTAAAGGGAGGAAAAAAGTCGTTTAGAGGGAGAGAAAATAAAGGGGTTAGAAGAGAGAGTAACAAATGGTGGTAGTAGTAGTTATCTTCTCTTCTCTTTATTTGTATTTATGTTTTATATTTGATTATTTTTATGTTGATTGTGTTGTTAAAACGAGTTTGTGTTTGTTTATGGCTATGACTTGAGTTGAAGAAAAAGTATGTTGGATTTTTAGATCTCTCTATCTTTTCCTTTCCTAATTTTTTTTCTTATGTTTTTCCTTCTTTTTTGTTTCAAAAAATAAAAACCTTTGTTTTTTTCCTTTTTTTGCAGAAAAAACAAAGTCACTCATTTTCTAAATTAATATTTTTGTTCAAGAAATAGAAAAAACCCATGTCCCTCCCTATTTGATTTTTTTTTCTCAATTTATAGGCTACAAAGATGAATCTTTGTGTCTATGAGATATATTGTGGTATGGTTTTTCTATTGTTTTGCTAAAATTATGGGGTTGTGTAGAGATGAAAAGGGTAAATAGTGGCTGAACTTTTTGTGTGTTTGCAATTTGGGGGAAGATTATAACCTTATTGGTTAAAAAAAAGAGTAAAAATATAACCTAAAAAAAGAAGGAGGATGAAGTGGACAAGGGAGGAAGGGGAGGGTGAAAATAAACGAGGGATGCGCTCGACAAGAGAAAAATGATAGTACATTTTTTTAAAAATTTAATTTGAGTGTAATGTAATGATAATTATTTATGGACTTATATTTGTAAAATGATATTTTTTTTTTAGATTATATAATAATAATTGTAAAATGTTTATTAAATTAATTACTTTATTTTTTTGAATTATTTGTAAAATGGTTGGAATATGTTTCCTTTGAAATGTATAAACCATTGAATGATGCTTTAAAGTTCTACAATATTTAAGTGCATAATATAAATCAAAGGTGCTTATTAGCAGCACAATAAAATAGAATGATATTCAGATTCTTTATGTTCAAGTTTTCATTAAATTCATTATACTGATGTTAAAACAAATTAAATTGCTTTATGGTTCTAAATTGTATGCCTAAGTATTTAGGTTATCATATTAGCCACTTGAAATTCATTCATTCAACTCTTTCGATATTTAATGAACTGATATTTAAACTTAGTGTCCTCATAATAAATATTTAGCATAAACATACAAAGGCTAAAAATGTTAAGCATCAATACAAATCACTTAAACATCACTAATTCATATGGAAATCCACATAACCCAATATAAATGTTTTATCTCATAGCGAGTATAACATAAACCATACACAAAAAATATAAGTTTACATCCATTATACATTATAAGAAGTAAAATACAAATAACATAAGTTGAACCACCAAACGAACTAATGATTTGTTAGCCACCAATGTTTAAGTTAGAGATACAACACCTCAGTTGAAGAAACAACACCTTGCAATGGTTTTTCTATAGATGAATGAAAATGGAATGAAAGTTGGAGGCAAATGATGGAGGTTGGAACTACAATTAAATATAGGATAGAGAGTTTCTTAATGTCATATTTATACTCTCTCCCTTTACATAATGAGCCAACTATAATTTGTCAATCCAAGAGAGAAAAAACCACCAGGAGAAAATTGAGTTTTTAATAATTAGTTAAGTCGATTGTGTGCCACTAGACTTAATAACTGAGGCGGAAGTATGTTTAAGTCGGTTGTTGTAGTACCTAATTTTTGTCCCAATAATTTAAAAGTATTTTAATAATAATAATAATATATTTAATAAATATATTGCATTTATTAATAGAAATATACAAAAATTACTATTTTATAATTCAAACTTAAATGTATATCAAATTTTAAATAATATAAAATAACAAAAATAAAAAATTGAATTGTAACAACAAAAATTAAGTTTTTCCTCTTTTTCTGGATTGGCAACACAAACACAACTGTACAGGTTGTACTTCATGTGCTTTCCTATCAGTAAAGCAAAACACCAGACCTAAACAGCAAACATATTTACGCTTCCTCCTACACACGCTTCCTCTTTCTTCATCCTGCCAAAATCCAGCACACTTTCTTTTATTTTCTTTGTATTATCAACATTCATTCTATAAACATACTACAACCCAATAAAATTTACTTTTAACATCTGTGCAAACAAGGCAAAAAAATTTCTTTCCTAAAATCATACTTTGCTTAAGTTTTATTACAAAAACAATCTAAAATCCAGCCAAAATTAGTGCGAAACAATACAAGATCTGGAACTCGAATTTATCTCAAAAACATAAATTGAGACAAAAATTAAGAGAAAGGGAGAGGAACGAAAAAACACTTTAAAAAAAAAAGGAAGATAATAGGCAGGGTAATAGAAGAAAACAGAACAAAGAGAAGAAGGATTAAGAAGGATTAAGGTATTTGTTTTCATTTTACAAGTTGTATTCATTACTGAAATTAGTGTATCAAGTTGTTAATCAAGAAAATAAAATTAGTAGTTGCTATACAAACCTGTCATTGTTGGCCATAAGAATCAAATCTTCCACTGGCTCTCAGTTTTTTTTTTTCCTCTTGTGGGATGGCTCATTTTTACGCCTTTCATGTTTGGCCGCCTCTCTCCTTTTTTCTGCGCTCTTTCTCCTTCAGCGGCGTTTATGTTTGTTTTAGGGTTTTAATTGCCTTGCTTTTTTTTTTTCATTTATTAAATTAGGTTAGTTTTTAGTAACTTCTCTGACTAAATCCTAATCACTTATTTTAGTTTATTCTATCTTAGGTTAGTTTTTAAATTAGGGTTATATATTTATTAAATTTACTAAAATAGACTAAATTTATTAAATTAGGTTAGTTATATATTTTTGGAATATATTTATTATTTTTTTTGTTGATTTATATTTTTTATGGTTATATATAAAATATTTTTTTTTTTAATTTTAAGGTCATTGGTCTTTTATAAATTTT
>JBBPBR010000007.1:40396199-40416103 GCA_037974775.1 Cicer pinnatifidum
TCTATTAGTTGTCGGAACATAAGTTGTACAACTTGATGGTTCTAAAACTAGTATTTTTTTTTTTTTATCATTTTAAAAAATTTTATTTTAGATATGACATTTTCTTCGAGTTGTTAAGACACAAGTTGTACTACTTGATGGTCTTAAAACTCTAGTTTAAAAAATAATCAAATATTCTGAAAAAAGGTTAAATTAGATGTGACATCTTTTTACTCCTTGAGTTTTGAGATACGAGTTGTACAACCCGGTCGTTTTAAAACTCATATTTTAAAATAATTATTCAAATCAGACAAATTTGTTTGTGTTCGTCAAAATTAACTTTTTTTTTTAAAATGACAAAATAATTAAAAGCAATCAACACATCAACATTTTCTACCAAGAACTACGTAGCTTTGATTTCTCCATCGCACCGGGAGATACGTAGGAGCAAGATCACACTCTTGTCAAGCACAATAATAAAAATTTTTTTTTTTACTCTTTTTAACACGCTTTTATTTCGAGAAAATCGTATTTATAAAAATAATTTTATATCCATATTTAATAATAAAGAGAAACAAATATAGTTAAGTTAACACAATTTTGCACAATTAATTATAGGTAACCGTTTTTTAGCGGATGTCGTAGGGTGCTAATACCTTTCCTGCGCATAATCGACTCCCGAACTCAAAAATTTGGTTTCAAAAGACCATTTTTTATTTTTTTACATTTTTAAGGGTTTCCCAATATTTTCCCTATTTTAAAATAAATTTTGGTGGCGACTCCATTGAATTCGAGAAAAAACTCAAAATTTTAGGCCGCGACAGCTGGCGACTCCACTGGGGAAATTTAGAGAGTCAAGCCTAACAAATTAATTGTGCATAATATTTTTTTTAACTTTCTCGATATTTGTTTTTTTTTCATTTTCTTTATGTGTTTATTATTTTTTCTAATAAGTATTAGCTAACATTATAATATTCTTTTAAGCTAGTAAATTATTTTTATTTTATTTATCTATTTATTTTGTATATGTATATGTTTTGTTAGTATTATGGATTTATTGAATTGTATTTATTCAACGCCTACACTTTTATTAAGACACACACTTATGAGTGGAACCTTATACCCGGGTTTGAACAAAACTTAAGTTTAGATTCGAGATTGCGTAGTGGTAGCCTTCTGGATATACATCCTGTTTGGTTAGCATGAATATCTCACCTAGAGTTTGATCCTGTTGAGGTTATTGTCACTCCAAATAGTTTACCTATTGTTGTTGGCAATATTCCAAAATAGGATTATTGGCTCTAGGAACCGTGTTTAGAACCATAGAGCCTCCCTTGTGAGAATTTCACTACATAAGCCAATAGACCCTTTCATTGTAAGAATATCCGTAAAAAACCAATAAATTATTTCATATATTCAAGAGTTTATATATATATATATATATATATATTAGTTGCATTCATACCTCATGACATTTTTTTTTCTTCTTTCTTCTTTTTCTAAAAAAAATAAAACATAATAGCATTTTGCATAAATTTTTAGGATTTTTGGGGAATCATACAAATCTTAATCACGTGTTATTTAAGTGGACAATGGGATCGGAAAAAAGGAAAATCTTACTTTTAAAGTTCAAGCAACCTGATTTGAAAAGTTTAAGAGACATCAGCAGTCAAATGAAAACTATACAACGTGATAGTTTCTTTCACAAATATGGGAAGATCCTAAATCTCTTGACAGTAACTGTGCAAATAGGTGCCCTCACAGCATTAGCTCAGTATTATGATCCTCTCTTAAGATGTTTCACCTTTCAAGATTTTCAGTTGGCCCCAACATTAGAGGAATTTGAACGAATATTGGGTTACTCCCTAGAAAGAGGAAATCCTTATTGATATACTGGGCAACCACCGAAGTTGGAAACAATTGCTGAAGTGTTGAAGATCGACATAAGAGAATTGGCAAATACAAAAGAGAAAAAAGGGGCTATTCATGGGTTTTCAAGAAACTATCTAGAGCAAAAGTGCCAATATTTAGCCGATAAAGAAGAATGGAATACTTTTATAGATGTTTTGGCCCTCATTATCTATGGTATTGTTTTATTCCCAAACCTTGATAACTTTATAGATTTTGCTGCCATAAATGTCTTCTTAGCTTTTAATAAACATAAACAAAACCTAGTTCCCGCGATTCTAGCTGATGTATACTATTCTTTGCACATGCGACATGAGAAGAAAGGGGGAACAATTTTGTGTTGTGTTCCAGTGTTGTATATTTGGTTTGTGTCTCACATGTTCAAGAAAGGGTATCCTGTTGGGATTAAGAGTAATCGTGAATGGGCTCAGAGTATAGCTAGTCTTACTGGGGATACAGTTTCATGGTACTATAGAGAACAAGGGGTGGAAGAGGTAATATGCCAATGCGGAGATTTTCCAAATGTACCTCTCATGGGAACAAAGGGATGTATTAATTACAATCCAATGGTAGCTTTGAGACAACTTGGCTACCCTATGTTGGATAAACCAGATGACAAGTCATTAGAAGCTTTTGTTTTGCACAATACGGGTATAGTAGACCCACCAATGTTGAGAAGGATAAGTCGAGCTTGGGAATTGATCATCAGAAAAGGAAAAATACTCGGATGTAGAAGTTGCAGCACAAAAGAACCTTATCAACAATGGATAAAGAAGAGAGTCCAAGAAATCAAGTTGCCTTTCCACAGTACACCTTCAAATGATCAAAAAATGTCTGAACCTGACTTTGTTACAAATGAGGAGATAGAAGAGCTCAAAGCATCATTGTTAAAATCTGAAGAGGAGAAAAAAGAGCTACAAGCGAGGTTAGAAAAAGTCTCCCAAGAGAACGAAAACTTAAGATCAGAAAACATTTGTAAGAGTGAGTTTATTGAGAGAAGCAACAAGAGGTTGAAAATTGAAAAAGGAAATAAACTTGATGTACAAATTTGTTTGAGGGGTGCAAATAAAGAGTTACATGTGCGAAATGAAGAAAAGAATGCAGCTATTGAAGAAGCCTACATGTGGAAGCAGTTGTGGACAAAATCAGCAAGCTCTGAGAAGAAGATAAAAAAAGAGTTTGAAGATTTAAAGAAACAACTAAAAGAAATGGTAGCAAAATACGAGAGTCAAGTAAGGGATGAGAGACAACAGAAAGAAAAAATTGAAGAATTACTCTCAAAACACCAAGATGCACTAAAAACAGAAATGGAAACTTCTAGTGAGTTGAAGAATTACATTGATTATCAAGAAAAGATCTATGATGACTTGAAGGATGAAACCATATATTGGGAGGAGCGTTTCATGGTGTTGCTTGGACAATTGAAGAATCAAGAGATTTATAAAGAGTTGGAAGATAAAGGAAAACATTGGAAAGATTGCTTTTCAAAATTGGCCATGCTAGCTAATCAGGCAATCATAAAAATTCCAAAACATCTAAGAGAGATTGATGCAGTAATGCATCCACTCAACACTCCAATCAAAGTCTACAAGTTCGTCGAATATTGCAAACATTTAGTAGAAGAATTGGAGGAGAAGATTGGTTGTCCTTTTGGAAAATATGATTGAAATACCATAGTCAATGTAGCTTTTTAATTTGAATGCAATGTACTTTTTTTCTCATCAATGAAGGATTTGTTGTTTTGTTTATCGATTCCCGTGTTCTTCTTTCATTAATAATTCGTGCAAGACTTATGATTCCCCAACATCCACATAAAAAAGGAGATAACAATTGCATTCCATTCATGTTTAATACATACTCATAAATTTTTATTGTTTTAAAATAAAAAATTCAAAAAAAAATCAATAAAGCTGTTTCCCCGACATCCTTATCGGACTCGTGCAAACTCAAAGATCATGGAAGAACTTGAGCAAAATCAAGAGGTGATGAGAATGGATGTCAACCAATTAAAGGACAAGGTTGATCAAATCTTAGAAGCTATACAGGCTTTGTCAAGGAAGGGGAATATAGATGAGAATCCTCCGGCTGTAAATGAAGAACAACAAACCACTTCTTCTCACCCACCAGGCTTTACACCGACTATCCAACAACCTCGTACAACACCTATACAATTTCCTATGTACGGTCTTCCACCCGGCTATACTCCACCCTTAGTCGTCAACCCCATGGAAAACAACCCAAACCACTTAAACCCCCAAAACCCAAACCAATCACAAGTTCCATCTCCTCTGGGATATCTACCACCCCAAAACACTCTACCCTCGGAAAATACTCCATATATTGCACCCCAAGTACCCAATTTCGATGCTAATGGGAATTGGCATCAACCTCACATTGGGGATGATGACACCCTCAAGCTAGCGTACCCTTGTCCTCCAAACACCAGTCTCAACAATTGGAAGATCCTCGAGTTTCCCGTGTTTGTTAATTCATGTTCAAAGTAATTATGTATTTTTTTAATTCCTATTGCTATGCCCAAGGCTATAAGGATAATTAACTAGGGCATATGTATTTCAATTCCATACTTATTATAAATAAATGCATTTTTGAATTCTCCACCTGGTTTTGTCTTTCTCTTTTTTTTTTTTGCAATCTTTATTCATATTTTTTCTTTTTTTTTTTTTATTCTTTTTCCCCCTTGATTTAAACAATGCAGAGTCGAAAACGAATATGTTGAAAATATCAGCGCTAGAACCCTTTCTTGTAATTTTGAACGTCTAATTAATCACGCTGATGAGGATTGTGAAAATGATTGTGAGCCTCCCCCATAATTAGAAAGCTTAATTGAATAGGAAGCTAAGATAATCCAAACCTATCAAGAACCTGTTGAGGTGATCAACTTAGGGAATGAGCATGATAAGAAAGAAGTTGAAATTGGTATGTCTATGAAAGAAAGTGAACGAGAAAAGTTGGTTAAACTTTTATTTGATTATGTGGATGTCTTTGCATGGTCATATCAGGATATGCCTGGGCTAGATACTAACATAGTTGAACACAAGCTACCACTCAAGCCTGAATATGCTCCAATTAAACAAAAATTGAGGAGGATGAGACCTGATATGTCACTTAAAATTAGAGAAGAGGTCAAAAAGCAATTTGATGCTGGTTTCTTAGCAGTAGCAAAATATCCTCAATGGGTGGCTAATATTGTACTAGTTCCAAAAAAGATGGAAAGGTTCGAATGTGTGTTGACTATCGGGATTTAAATAAAGCTAGTCCTAAAGATGATTTTCCTCTGCCTCATATTGATGTCCTGGTGGATAGCACTGCTCAATACTCTCTTTTCTCCTTCATGGATGGTTTCTCAGGGTATAATCAAATCAAGATGGCTCCCGAAGATATGGAGAAAACTACATTCATCACACAATGGGGGACTTTCTGCTATAAAGTGATGCCATTTGGATTGAAGAATGCTGGGGCAACCTATCAAAGAGCAATGGTAACTTTGTTTCATGACATGATGCATAAGGAAATAGAGGTTTACGTGGATGATATGATTGCAAAATCTCGGACCGAAGAAGACCATGTTGTTAACCTTCAAAAGTTATTTGAGCGACTAAGGAAGTTCAAACTCCGTTTAAACCCTGCTAAATGCACATTTGGTGTAAGATCAGGCAAGTTACTTGGGTTTATCGTTAGTCAAAAAGGGATAGAAGTGGACCCAGATAAAGTAAGAGCAATACAAGAAATGTCAGCTCCACGCGCAGAAAAAGAAGTTTGTGGCTTTTTGGGTAGATTGAATTACATTGCGAGGTTTATATCGCATCTCACCGCTACATACGAGCCAATTTTTAAATTGTTGCGCAAAGACCAAAAGGTTGAATGGAATGAGAATTGTCAAAAGGCTTTCGAAAAGATTAAGCAATACTTATCAAAACCTCCCGTCTTAGTACCTCCTGTTCCGGGGAAACCCCTTATTATGTACTTAACAGTACTTGATGAATCAATGGGATGTGTACTGGGACAACATGACGAATCTGGTAGGAAAGAACATGCTATTTATTATTTGAGCAAAAAGTTCACCAGTTGTGAAACAAAGTATTCACTACTTGAACGAACATGTTGCGCATTGGCATGAGTTGCTCGTCGGTTGAGGCAATATATGTTATGTCATACAACTTGGTTGGTGTCTAAAATGGACCCAATTAAGTACATCTTTGAGAAACCTGCTCTTACTGGAAGGATTGCCCGTTGGCAAATGTTGTTATCAGAATACGATTTGGTATATGTTACACAAAAATCTATCAAAGGAAGCGCACTAGCAGAGTATTTGGCCCAACAACCGATAGAAGATTATCAATCAATGCAGTGTGAATTCCCCGATGAAGGCATAATGACTTTAGATGAAGAGACCAAATCATTTGATAAAGAAAATTGGAGGTTGGTGTTTGATGGTGCCTCTAATGCGTTGGGGCATGGAATTGGAGCCATTTTGATTTCCCTTGAGAACCAATTCACTCCATTTACGGCTAGGTTGTGTTTTGATTGTACAAACAATATTGCAGAATACGAGGCATGTGTTATGGGAATTAAAGCAGCTATCGAATCAAATGTAAAATTTCTTGAGGTATATGGAGACTCATTGTTGGTCATCCATCAGACGAAAGGAGAAGGGAAACGCGAGATTCCAAATTGATTCCGTATCACACCCATATCAAAGAATTGACAGAACACTTTGAGAAGATTACTTTTCACCATATCCCTCGAGAAGAAAACCAGTTAGCTGACGCCTTGGCCACTTTGTCGTCAATGTTCAAAATAACCACTAATCAAGACGTGCCGATCATAAAAATTCAACAAAGAGATAAACCTGCATATTGCCTATCAATAGAAGAAGAGTTTGATGGCAAGCCGTGGTTTTACGACATCAAATCATATGTTAAGAATAAAGAATATCCATTGGGTATTTCAGAGAACGACAAAAGAGTTTTAAGGAGATTGTAAATGAACTTCTTCTTAAATGGAGATGTGCTTTATAAGAGAAATCATGATATGGTTCTCCTCAGATGTGTGGATAAAGCAGAAGCAGAGAAAATCATCCAAGAGGTTCACGAAGGTTCTTTCGGAACTCATGCAAATGGGCACGCAATGGCAAGAAAAATCTTAAGGGCTGGCTACTATTGGTTGACCATGGAGTCCGATTGCTTTAGTCACGTAAAGAAATGTCATAAATGTCAAATCTATGCTGATAAAGTACATGTACCACCCACCTCTTTGAATGTTTTAACATCACCATGGCCATTTTCAATGTGGGGAATGGATGTTATTGGACTCATTGAGCCTAAGGCTTCAAATGGACATCGGTTTATCCTAGTAGCTATTGATTATTTCACAAAATGGGTTGAAGCTGCTTCTTATGCCAATGTGACGAGAAGTGTGGTTGTCAAATTCATCAAAAAAGAATTGATTTGTCGGTATGGCTTGCCAAATAAGATAATCACTGACAATGCGACTAATCTGAACAACAAGATGATGAAAGAGTTATGTGATAATTTCAAAATTCAGCACCATAATTCTTCTCCATATCGTCCAAAAATGAATGGGGCTGTAGAAGCAGCAAACAAAAATATCAAGAAGATCATACAAAAGATGGTAGAGACATATAAGGATTGGCATGAAATGCTTCCCTTTGCATTACATGGCTACAGAACCTCTATCCGTACCTCAACAGGGGCAACTCCTTTCTCGTTGGTGTATGGAATGGAAGCGGTACTTCCCATCGAAGTTGAAATTCCCTCTATCAGAGTCTTGATGGAAACAAAACTAGAGGAGGCAGAGTGGGTTCAATCACGATATGATCAATTGAATCTCATAGAAGAAAAAAGAATGATAGCTTTGTGTCATGGTCAGCTATATCAGAAAAGACTCAAAAAGGCATATGAGAAAAAAGTTCGTCCCCGAGAGTTTCGAGAAGGAGACTTAGTGTTAAAGAAAATATTGCCCATAAAAAAGGATTCTCGAGGAAAGTGGACTCCGAACTACGAAGGACCATATGTTGTGAAAAAAGCTTTCTCTGGAGGAGCTCTGATACTCGCAGAAATGGATGGAGATGAGCTTCCACTTCCAGTAAACTCAGATGCAGTCAAGAAGTATTATGCATAAAAAAAAATAAAAAAAAAAAAAACAAATTGGGCTCGCTAGGTTGAAAACCTGAAAAGGCGACCTAGGCAAAAATTAGAGCATCCCGATGGATTGAAAACTTGGAAGAGCGGTCCATGCAAAAGTTAGGGATAAAAAAAAGATCAAGCATTTCAAGCTGGGGCAGTTATTATTCTTAGAAGTTTTAAATTACAAGAATGACTAGCGTTTGTTATCTCTCCAACTAAAGCTAAACACATTCACCACATAGTAATCCATGTCTCATTAGTTTTGTTTTCAATGTAACGAATGTACACTTTCCAATCTTGTCATTCACCACATAGTAATCCCTGTCTCATTAGTTTTGTTTTCAATGTAACGAATGTACACTTTCCAATCTTGTCATTCGAGGTTGTACCTTACACAGTTTCTAAATTAATTCAGTTTTATTGTTGATTTATGCTAGTATTTTAAAAAATGTTATTTCATGATAATAAATATTGGAATTGGAAATATATGAAAATAGAAAAAAAATCTTAAATATTTTGACGCTTGAAAATATATACACGGGAGTTCGAGATATATGGGTACAAAAAATGAAGGGTAAGCATTTTAAATAATGCATATTTGATTGACCTCGAGAAAAAGTGATTACACAAGATATACTAGAATCATCATGTAAAGAACAATTGTTACCGTCGTTGATCCATTGAATCTTATAAGTGTATAAAGTCGCATAAGGATCGGAGGAACTAAAAAATAATAAAATAAACAAATAAGAATTTATCTTCATTGCATGCATCTTACATTTTTTCAAATACTCACACATGATTTATGCATCTTCACTCACATTTTACTTATACTCAACAAATCGTTATATCATGCATAATGAATTAATCATGCATATCTTATGTGTATATTTTATTTATATTCAACAACTTTTGTATCACATTATTCATTTTACGTTTGCATTGCAATTACCACATATATGCATTTTTTTTAAAAAAAATAATAAAAATAAAAATAAAACAAATTTATCTCATTTTATTTACATTCTAAATTTTAAACTCATATTTGTTTTAATCATCATTTTATTTTATATCAATCGATCAACGCATCGGTAACCAATCCGAAGACGATCATTTTTATCTACGCATTAGTAAGCAATTCGAGATCATTTTATCTATGTCATTTTATCTATTTCGGTAAGCAATCCGAGATCATTTTATTTTATCTATTTCGGTAAGCAATCCGATATCATTTTATCTATGTCATTTTATCTATTTCGGTAAGCAATCCGAGATCATTTTATCTATGTCGATCTACGCATCGGTAATCAATCCGAAGACGATCATGCTTTTATTTTACTTCCCAAAACCATTGTTCTTAGTCATTTTTATTTATTTTGATTTTTATTTTTGCCAATCATTTTTTTTAAAAATTATTTTACTATACATTTGAAATTAATTTATTTTCGAACAAAATTTAGGTCCTTATATTTAATTATTTTTTACCATATATAATTAAATAGGGGCAGCTGTAGTACCTAATTTTTGTCCCAATAATTTAAAAGTATTTTAATAATAATAATAATAATATATTTAATAAATATATTGCATTTATTAATAGAAATATACAAAAATTACTATTTTATAATTCAACCTTTTTCATGGATTTCTACTTCACAAACAACCTTTCACTACTCTCTTCCTCTTTTCCTTCAGATTTTTTTTCAACTCCTTTGAATTGAGTGTTGATTGAACATATTCAAGGGATAAATAATTTTTACCATAGATAAGTGTATCACTTAAGTGCTCCTAAGAGTTTGGTAAATAGCTGACAAGAAGTAGAGCTTGAACTATTTTAGTTTGAACTTGTTCACATTCACCTTGGAGTTTTTCAGCTTCAGATGGTTCTTGAATTGGACTTTCATCATTAATAATAGGATTGTCTATAGAGTGTTCCACAAAGACTTCAATTACATTGAACCCTTTGACATCTTCACCAACTTTACTACATCATCGTCATTGTCGACAGGTCTCAGTCCACGTGTAAATGAGTACTTGGGATGTTGCTACCACAAACATTTAAAACTCATACATCCCAACCTTTTGACCAATTTAGTAATTTGCATGTGGGACATTAAGTCTACATCCCAAGACCAATTCATCTCATCCACTTGGGCACCAACATACATCTTCAATGGGTGGTTTACAAAACTACCCCCGCGGTTCATTCTTAACTTAACTTTGTGGACTTTAGCTGGCCTATACAAAACAAATCATTGAATAACTCATTAAACTAAGCTTAAAACAAACTACACATGGACAACAAAACAAAACAATACAATAGAGCATATGGACCACATTATTAAAAAGGCATAAAGGCATAGAGTTCTATTAACACTGTATAGACAAAAATTTTGGCCCTAAAATCAAAGTTGAATACATAGTTTAATAATGTCAATAATAAAGCAAAGCGAAAACCCTAAAATCACATACCTAGCACAAAACTTTGTACCTTCTTTCATTTGTGAAGATGGATGGAACTTGAAATGACCTTCACTCGCCATTTGAACACCGACGAAAAGGAAAGATGAACAACAATAAAGAAGAAAATGAAATCTGATGATGATGAAAAGGGAAATGGTCGATTTTGATGAAAAGGGTTCACGAACTGCTTCTGTTGAAATAGGGCTAATTTTTTATTTTTGGATAGGGGCTGATTTTGATTTCCATTTTAGGGTTCACGCTGCTTTTGTTTATGGTTCACAATTTGATTTTCATGTGTGCAGCTTTTTTAACTTTATTTTGATTATTTTTTAAAATTTGAAACAATATAATAATAGTTTTTAAAAATATAAATTGTATTTTTTAATTTGAAATAATATAATAATGACTTTAATCCACATACACGTCTGCCGCGCCACCATTTTTTTGATACCTCATTAAAAAAATGACAACTCATCATGATTTGGACTCAAATTCTGTTTGGGAGACCAAAGGTTGGGACAATTAAATGGAGCGACTACTTTCGCGATTCACATAAAATAGGGGAACTAAAAGTGCAATTAAGCCAAAATGAATTTTAGAACTATCGTTGTTAAAACTTGTGTCCTAAGAATTCAAAAACTAAAAGAAAATCACATTCTTTTAATATTTGATTATATTTTTTATTTTTAGGAGACTTAATACATTTTTGTCCGATAATGGGTTGAAACCTAAATTTTAAAGAAAGAGTAAAATTATAGTTGTATCACAAAATAAATAAATAAAAGGTAAAGGAAAATAAATGGGCCAATAACTCAACTTGAATCAAATTCAAATAGTTAGACAAAAAAAAATGGTAAAAAGCAATCTTTTAAAAGAATTAAAACCTAAATGAATGTTGTTATTATTAAGTAAAGTAAAAGCGTAAATAGAAGATGAAGGCTATATCTATTCATTTAAAGGGAGGAAAAAAGTCGTTTAGAGGGAGAGAAAATAAAGGGGTTAGAAGAGAGAGTAACAAATGGTGGTAGTAGTAGTTATCTTCTCTTCTCTTTATTTGTATTTATGTTTTATATTTGATTATTTTTATGTTGATTGTGTTGTTAAAACGAGTTTGTGTTTGTTTATGGCTATGACTTGAGTTGAAGAAAAAGTATGTTGGATTTTTAGATTTCTCTATCTTTTCCTTTCCTAATTTTTTTTCTTATGTTTTTCCTTCTTTTTTGTTTCAAAAAATAAAAACCTTTGTTTTTTTCCTTTTTTTGCAGAAAAAACAAAGTCACTCATTTTCTAAATTAATATTTTTGTTCAAGAAATAGAAAAAACCCATGTTTGATTTTTTTTTTTTCTGAATTTATAGGGTACAAAGATGAATCTTTGTGTCTATGAGATATATTGTGGTATGGTTTTTCTATTGTTTTGCTAAAATTATGGGGTTGTGTAGAGATGAAAAGGGTAAATAGTGGCTGAACTTTTTGTGTGTTTGCAATTTGGGGGAAGATTATAACCTTATTGGTTAAAAAAAAAGAGTAAAAATATAACCTAAAAAAAGAAGGAGGATGAAGTGGACAAGGGAGGAAGGGGAGGGTGAAAATAAACGAGGGATGCACTCGACAAGAGAAAAATGATAGTACATTTTTTTAAAAATTTAATTTGAGTGTAATGTAATGATAATTATTTATGGACTTATATTTGTAAAATGATATTTTTTTTTTAGATTATATAATAATAATTGTAAAATGTTTATTAAATTAATTACTTTATTTTTTTGAATTATTTGTAAAATGGTTGGAATATGTTTCCTTTGAAATGTATAAACCATTGAATGATGCTTTAAAGTTCTACAATATTTAAGTGCATAATATAAATCAAAGGTGCTTATTAGCAGCACAATAAAATAGAATGATATTCAGATTCTTTATGTTCAAGTTTTCATTAAATTCATTATACTGATGTTAAAACAAATTAAATTGCTTTATGGTTCTAAATTGTATGCCTAAGTATTTAGGTTATCATATTAGCCACTTGAAATTCATTCATTCAACTCTTTTGATATTTAATGAACTGATATTTAAACTTAGTGTCCTCATAATAAATATTTAGCATAAACATACAAAGGCTAAAAATGTTAAGCATCAATACAAATTACTTAAACATCACTAATTCATATGGAAATCCACATAACCCAATATAAATGTTTTATCTCATAGCGAGTATAACATAAACCATACACAAAAAATATAAGTTTACATCCATTATACATTATAAGAAGTAAAATACAAATAACATAAGTTGAACCACCAAACGAACTAATGATTTGTTAGCCACCAATGTTTAAGTTAGAGATACAACACCTCAGTTGAAGAAACAACACCTTGCAATGGTTTTTCTATAGATGAATGAAAATGGAATGAAAGTTGGAGGCAAATGATGGAGGTTGGAACTACAATTAAATATAGGATAGAGAGTTTCTTAATGTCATATTTATACTCTCTCCCTTTACATAATGAGCCAACTATAATTTGTCAATCCAAGAGAGAAAAAACCACCAGGAGAAAATTGAGTTTTTAATACTGAGTTAAGTCGATTGTGTGCCACCAGACTTAATAACTGAGGCGGAAGTATGTTTAAGTCGGTTGTTGTAGTACCTAATTTTTGTCCCAATAATTTAAAAGTATTTTAATAATAATAATAATAATATATTTAATAAATATATTGCATTTATTAATAGAAATATACAAAAATTACTATTTTATAATTCAAACTTAAATGTATATCAAATTTTAAATAATATAAAATAACAAAAATAAAAAATTGAATTGTAACAACAAAAATTAAGTTTTTCCTCTTTTTCTGGATTGGCAACACAAACACAACTGTACAGGTTGTACTTCATGTGCTTTCCTATCAGTAAAGCAAAACACCAGACCTAAACAGCAAACATATTTACGCTTCCTCCTACACACGCTTCCTCTTTCTTCATCCTGCCAAAATCCAGCACACTTTCTTTTATTTTCTTTGTATTATCAACATTCATTCTATAAACATACTACAACCCAATAAAATTTACTTTTAACATCTGTGCAAACAAAGGCAAAAAAATTTCTTTCCTAAAATCATACTTTGCTTAAGTTTTATTACAAAAACAATCTAAAATCCAGTCAAAATTAGTGCGAAACAATACAAGATCTGGAACTCGAATTTATCTCAAAAACATAAATATGCACTGTTTTGCTTATAAATTGAGACAAAAATTAAGAGAAAGGGAGAGGAACGAAAAAACACTTTAAAAAAAAAAGGAAGATAATAGGCAGGGTAATAGAAGAAAACAGAACAAAGAGAAGAAGGATTAAGAAGGATTAAGGTATTTGTTTTTATTTTACAAGTTGTATTCATTACTGAAATTAGTGTATCAAGTTGTTAATCAAGAAAATAAAATCAGTAGTTGCTATACAAACCTGTCATTGTTGGCCATAAGAATCAAATCTTCCACTGGCTCTCAGTTTCTTTTTTTTTCCTCTTGTGGGATGGCTCATTTTTACGCCTTTCATGTTTGGCCGCCTCTCTCCTTTTTTCTGCGCTCTTTCTCCTTCAGCGGCGTTTATGTTTGTTTTAGGGTTTTAATTGCCTTGCTTTTTTTTTTCATTTATTAAATTAGGTTAGTTTTTAGTAACTTCTCTGACTAAATCCTAATCACTTATTTTAGTTTATTCTATCTTAGGTTAGTTTTTAAATTAGGGTTATATATTTATTAAATTTACTAAAATAGACTAAATTTATTAAATTAGGTTAGTTATATATTTTTGGAATATATTTATTATTTTTTTTGTTGATTTATATTTTTTATGGTTATATATAAAATATTTTTTTTTTAATTTTAAGGTCATTGGTCTTTTATAAATTTTATGTTTTTTAGCATTTTCTTTTATTTTTTTTTTACATAAGTCTTATTTTTATATTAAATTCAACTAATTTTATAAATCTACTAAATGTATAAATAAATTTTTTAAAAGTTGATTAGATGTATGTCTTTTAATCTATTAGTTGTCGGAACATAAGTTGTTCAACTTGATGGTTCTAAAACTAGTATTTTTTTTTTATCATTTTAAAAAATTTTATTTTAGATATGACATTTTCTTCGAGTTGTTAAGACACAAGTTGTACTACTTGATGGTCTTAAAACTCTAGTTTAAAAAATAATCAAATATTCTGAAAAAAGGTTAAATTAGATGTGACATCTTTTTACTCCTTGAGTTTTGAGATACGAGTTGTACAACCCGGTCGTTTTAAAACTCATATTTTAAAATAATTATTCAAATCAGACAAATTTGTTTGTGTTCGTCAAAATTAACTTTTTTTTTTTAAAATGACAAAATAATTAAAAGCAATCAACACATCAACATTTTCTACCAAGAACTACGTAGCTTTGATTTCTCCATCGCACCGGGAGATACGTAGGAGCAAGATCACACTCTTGTCAAGCACAATAATAAAAACTTTTTTTTTTACTCTTTTTAACACGCTTTTATTTCGAGAAAATCGTATTTATAAAAATAATTTTATATCCATATTTAATAATAAAGAGAAACAAATATAGTTAAGTTAACACAATTTTGCACAATTAATTATAGGTAACCGTTTTTTAGCGGATGTCGTAGGGTGCTAATACCTTCCCTGCGCATAATCGACTCCCAAACTCAAAAATTTGGTTTCAAAAGACCATTTTTTATTTTTTTACATTTTTAAGGGTTTCCCAATATTTTCCCTATTTTAAAATAAATTTTGGTGGCGACTCCATTGAATTCGAGAAAAAACTCAAAATTTTAGGCCGCGACAGTTGTCTATGTAAACGAGTTAAGAAAATAAGACGGTGTCAATTTTGTAAATAGATGAAACACGTTTAATACGGTTATATTAGCCACCGATTTAAGATAAAAAATTAATATATCTGTTTAACTCGGTTATTTTATAAACGACTTAATAAAATGAAGCGGTGACAATTGTGTAAATATTTAAATCTTGTTTAACGCGGTGATATTGATAACCGATTTAAAGACAAATGTAAATGATATAAAATGTGCCGCACTTAGTGTTTTATCTTCCTGACCACTAACCACGTGCAACGGTTTATCTTCCACTTTATTAACCGTTATATTATAAACCTTTTCTATTCTCTAACAATATTTGCAAATACATTTATTGTTTTTATTCCAACTGTTAGACATATGTTCGTTTTTGATGTTATTGACAAACATATAGCCTGAAATAAATCTAACATTGTAAACTGAGAAAAATTTCAAGAACAACAAATTCAATCCTACATACTCGAGACAATTGCTTGGAACTCAAGAAATCAACAAAAGCTTGAAGATCCATGAGCAAATCGATTAGTAAAATCGATTCTGCAACAGGGTTGAATATTTTTATGTAGTCTGGGGTTAACCAATCGATTGGCACAATCGATTTGCACATCTTTGAAAAAAAATCATACAGGCTATCAATCGATTAGACCAATCGATTGGTACACTTATTAGAAAATAAATTGTGCAAGTCAGAGAGTCAGTTTGCCACAAATCGATTAGGCAAATCGATTGATTAAATCACCAAGACTGAACTGATTGTTTACATCGATTAGACAAATCGATTGACATACTTACTGAAATTAAAATGTGCAAGTCAGTGACACGTTTTGTAGGCAATCGATTTGGCAAATCGATTAAACCAATCACATCTTTATTTTTTCTTTGTCTACATCGATTGACACAATCGATTGTAAATGTCCTAGAGCCAAACCAATGTTTACTAAATCGATTAGGCAAATCGATTCACTAAAACAAGTTTCAAAATAACTTTGTTCTGGAACATACACAGTCGATTAACACAATCGACTTATATACATCTGTTGTTACAAATGTTGGCATCAATCGACTTGGTAAATCGATTGAATAAACCAACTGATGAAAGGTGCTTCAGACTTAAAGTCCACAATCGATTGACACAATCGATTGGTACAAAAAGTTTTAGAAACAGAGATGACTGAATGGTTGAATCGATTAAGTACATCGATTGTTTTGATCTCGTTGTTTGAACAAAACACATCAAGTCGATTATGTCAATCGATTCAATTATATAATGTCATCAAAGTCTGAAGAACTCCTTAAAATAATCGATTGGGTAAATCGATTAAAATGAACAGTTTCAAGATTCAAGAAAAACAAGATTCGCGAAATCGATTGAGGCAATCGATTAGCCAGCTATATGTCTTTAATGAATCGATTGGGTAAATCGATTCATATGTTGTTTTTCCTAAAACTATATAAACTGCTTTCATTCACTTCTTCTCATACATACAATCATAACAATAACCATAACAGCAACTTGATAGTATTCTATAATGATACACCACTAATTCTTTCTCAACTGATATTACTTTGAATATCCTTTTTAGCCATCAACAATATACACTTTGTGATCAACAAGGATGGAAAAAGACTGAATTGAGAAAGATTGCTTTGAGAAGAAGAAAGATCAAGAACTTTGTAAAATTGATATGTTTCAATTTCTGTAAACCATTGTCTGTAACCAAATTACTTTGAGAAAATCCAGTTGTTACTGGTGGTGTTCTTCGAGGTTGAAGGTAGTCAACAAGAAGACGCTTGATTGAATTCTTGGTCAAGTTTATGGGACTTAAACTTGGGAATTCAGGGAGGGAAAGATAGAACAAGTAGAATAGTTTAAGATTGGTGTGAGGCACTGTGTATAATCTGTAAACTGATTCTAAGAAGTTCTATAAGAAATGCTAAGATCCTTTTGGATCTTAGGACTGGATGTAAGTCGTCAAGGGGCGGCTGAACCAGTATAAATATCCGCGTACATTTTTCTTTCCCTTATCTCGTTTAAATTTCTGCAATTATTACGTTTTTGATATTGATGGAATGCATGATAAAGTTTTTGTGTTAAGTGCATTTATATGATTGATTATCTTAACATGATTGCATGAAAATCAATATCTTGAAAGATTGTCTCTGATGCATTTCTCCATATATACTGTGATCCATATACTTTGTGCATTCATTAGAATTGTATATTAGGGACCTTGTTTAATGTTGTGTTTAATAAATTTACAATTTGTTAAACTGTTGCGCATATCTCTTAGAATAGGCATTCTTCCGCATATTTTTCATTTAACAGAGGTTACTGTTACCATCACCAACTACTTCTTTACATCCATAGCCAAGTCAGTTTCATGTTTTATCGCCGAATGATCTCGTCTTCTTCGTGTCCATCACCAAACTCAGTTTCATCGCTACCATTTAAGGTATGGCTGTTGAAGCTGTTGACTTCACATCCATAGCCAAACTCAATTTGATCGCCTCGCCGAATGATCTCGTCTTATTCGTGTCCATTACCAAACTCATTTTCATCGCCACCATTTGAGGTATGGTTGTTGAAGCTATTGACTTCACATTCATCGCCAAACTCAGTTTCATCGCCACCGTATATGGTAAGATTGTTCAAACTATTGAATAATAAATTTATATGAGTAATTTTTTTTATAATTTTCTACTCTTGTATTGTTTACATATAACAATAATTTTGATATATGATCATAATTTCATTTAGATAATATCATATTATTTGATTTATTTGAGGTAACCTATCCAACAAATTCTATGCCAAATTCATTTGTTTTTTCTCTAACTAATATGTATCATTCTTTTGGACTACGACATATTAGAGATTTTGTTGCTCTATTAACAAGTTAAATTACATATTTCATATTCTACATGTTCAACTTTACCTAATAATAAATAATAATAAAGAGTAAATTGATTGTGTTTTTTTGTTGTTCAGCCGATGTTGATTGTGTTTTTTTTTTTGTTCAGATATTTGACGACTCAAGATCATTTCACTCGGATCAAATAAAAGAAGTTCGCAAACGTTGTGTGGATTTTGTTTTGAAATTAATTGAAGAAAAATGACGATTCTCATATATGTTTATTGAATATTGCTACGTTATGATTTTGTAATTTTGTTAATGGACATCTAATTTTTTTTTTCGTCTTGTCAAGATTAATTAGAAATGGGATACATCTTATTTATACTATATATATATATATATATATATATATATTTTGTATGAATACAAGATATTGTATATTTTAGTTATTAGATGGTTATATAAAATTGTGATTGTAAGTACAAAACTCTTATTTGAAATTTAATACCAAATATTGTATGGATTAGGAGCATAAAAAGAAAATAAGAAATTTATAAAAAAAATAATTCTTATTTTAACTATATCTATTAAGTTAGTTGATCAAAATATTCGACTTAAAAAGATGACGTGTTGTACTGAATTTATGAGATTCAAGTCGGTTAAGCTGAATCGACTTAATATGACGAAGCTCTATTAAGTCGGTTCATGAAACGAGTTAAAAAACAACCTGTTTTTTAAGTCGTTTGCTGTTAACTCAGACACGAAACCGACTTAAAATGTATATTTTATCCGATTTAAAAAGGTAAAATTCTACTAGTGGACTCAGAGAATAAGAAATGTTCCTTGTCATTGCAATTTTCACAAGTCACCCATAATGCAAACCACACATTTTGTCTTATCTATCAATGTCCTTTCTCATACTTTCAACTCTAGCTCAAGAATGCAACAACCTTTAATTATGCTCAACATAAATCAATCACGCATTAATGCTACAACACCATGCAACACCTTGTAGAGCACTAAACATGGTGAATCCTTCAACTACACAAAATACTTGAAATCTAACAAATAAATGCACAAAGTTGTACTTAGCTCTAATTAACACTAAAATTAAATATTCCTAAATAAACTAAGCAAACTAATATAAATTACGCAATCATCAAGTAATAATTCAACGTAGAAAGGCTAGATAATTTTTATTTCTAAGAATCATCAAAATGACAAAGTGAATTATCTTTGATTTAGGAATTTGATACCTTTAGCTCATGTGAAGCATTTTTTGTAAATCTGAATTTATTTGTTGTAAATGTTATTAAAGATAGTGCAAGTACCAAATATATTATTTTAGGATTTAGGGTATTAAATTATTAGTTGAAGAGTGGAAATGTGAGATTAACATATTTCATCTCCAAACTAATGAAATAGTTATCGGTGTCACTTATTTGAAATATGAGGATGAATATCAATAACTGACAAGTCCTCCCACTACAAAATTAGAGAATAATCTTATTAATTAAACTTAAATGGGTAAAAGATACATTCTCAACACTTACATAAGACACACCAAATTTTGAAAAAGTTTAATTGTAGCTTTAATACTCTTGATTTAACCAATTCATAAATTTGGATATATTATTTTAAAATATGTTAGTTTTGGTATCATCCTCACA
>JBBPBR010000007.1:40416596-40464746 GCA_037974775.1 Cicer pinnatifidum
ATATATAATTAATATAATTTATTAAAGTTTATTAAAAAAAAACAACATAAATTTTATAAAAGTTACGATATTAATATCAAATATGACAACTAATACCACATTGTCGATATTTTTTCTCACACATACTAGATTTTGACGATATGTTAGTATATAACCATTTTGTTGTTTTTATTCATCTCATTGTTCTTGAAAATATCAAAAGAAGTGCTGTAAAATAACTATTTATATCTTAAATCCAATTAAATATTTAATTTAATAGAATATATGCATTCCAAACAACTTCTATTCAATTAATTTAGAAACTAAAATCATCCGAGAGAGTAAGGATTACAACTACAAGTGATGGTTAGGTTAGATACTGGTTTACTAGTTCACTTAGGCAACGTTGATGAATGAAAGTAACAAATAATTCAAAAGAGAAAGTGTGCTATTCACTTTATTTAGTTTAATGAAAATAATAAATGGCAACTTATTAATACGTGTGACCTTAACATTTTTCAAAAGCTTTTTATGTCATTTATTTTTTTTCCAGAAAATGGAATAATAAAAAAAAAATTGAACATCACCGTTTTCCCTTTTATTTTTTTATCCAACGTCATCGTTTTCCCTTTTATTTTTTAATTTTGATTATTGAGTTAAAAAAAATAGTTTATTTTCATTTTCATTTTTCCCTCACAAAGTACAGTTATAATAAGTTATAGTACCCCCACTAACATAAATGAAGAAAAACCCAAAAGTCGCACCAACACTCACACTCACTCTTCCATTCACCCACCTTCCAAATTCTCCAAATTCCTTCTCTCAATTCTCAAAACCCTATTTTCACTCCTCACCTTTGGTAACCTTCATTCTCTTTCTTTTAAACCTAAAACCAAAACATGTAATCTTAAATATCTTATTTTTTATTTTTTATTTTTTATTTTTTAATTTGTCTAATACTTGTTTTCCTTCGATTTTCAGTTTTTGCGTAGTTATTAATGGAGTCATCTGTTGATTTACCAGCTAAACGCACAGCTCCAACTGGTATAAACACTCTTCATTTCCTTCTCATTTTTTTGGTTGTTATTTTCTTCTGGAAAATGCAACATTATTGTTGATCGGAAGGTGTACCTGTGATTTTCTCGCTGTGTTTTCTGCTGCATTTTCGTTTTTTGTTTTTTCATTTTCGTCTGTTTTGTGAATTTTTGTGTGGATTATTTGCATGCTGCAACGTGAATAAATTTGGGGCCATTTGACCTGTTTAGTTCGTGGAGATCATTTTGTTAATTTTTTTCTCTGTAGATTTTATTTTGGTTTAAGTTAAATCGCCAGTGTTCATGGATTAATATTATTTATTTATGTGATTTTATTTTACCGGTATTTATTTATGTGATTTAATATGTAGTTTATATTATTATACCTTATATTATGAGGTCTATGTTTTGGTAACAAATTGCTTATATGATGTAACTTTTGCCAACTGTATTTGTAACCTTATTTTTTTGGAAATCTGTTCGGAACCCTGTTTGTTACTGCATGGCCTTTTAGTCCACCCCTCAGTACAGGCAGTGAGGTGTTCTGAAAGTGCTGACTTTGAAGAGCATTGGGTTATTCAGTCATTTGTCCTTTCCCTCTAAAGCCCTCTATCCAAACAAGTGGAATACTTCATGCATGTTTCTTTCTCTGCCTAAACTAACACACACCCCTCACTCTGGGACTGGCTTGAGTCATTTTGTGCCTATTTGGTATGGCAGTCTCAAAGTATTCCTCTTGTTTGAATGGAGGGGTTTAGAGGGGAAATGAATGAGAGGATAACAGTTTATTTTAAACAAAAAATGTATTCACTAATTTAGAAAAATCTAGAATAAAAGGAAAAACAATAGTTGGTGTTTTAATTTCTTGATCATTTTTATAAAATTTGTATATCTCTTTCTACAAACTTCTCTTCTCCTTTCTTTCAAAACCCTCCTGTGCTTGAATCAGTGGGCAGGGGCTGAGAAACCTGTAGTATGAAAATGATGCTTTTGTTTGGTTGTATATTACTAGGGATTGGATCTACGGGGACCTAATTGCTCACATATCATGCATGACCTTCCTGCTTAAAACTCAAAAAATGGCGGGTTCAAACCCTTTCTTTTATTTAAATTTTAGTCCAATTGAATTATATAAGCCTTTATAATATAATTTTTGTTCTTGCTATTGGTACTTGTATTATACTTCCTTAGGATGCATCAACTTGTTGGATCGTGTGGAATTGCACAGTATTCATATTCAATATATGGCACTTGAAAGGAATATCTTTAGTTTCTGAGTATAGTTTATGTCGTTTCTTCCATTAATAACATTTTGCATTTATTCATGTATTTCAAATTGTTCAATATTTTGTTTATTTGAAGCAAAAGACACATTAATGGATATCTGTATCAGATTGAATTTTAATAAATTTCCTTTGCTTAAAACAGGAATTTCTCCAGAAGGGGGGCACAAAAAACATAAATTATCAAGTGATAGCTTGCCATATGCAGCACATGGTAATGCTATAGATTACAAAAATCCTTATGCAGTTTCAGATGTTGTAAATCGTTTAGAAAGTGGAAAATTTGGAAGTGTGACAAAGGATATAGAGGCCCTTATAACCCGGAAAATGCAAATATTGGGCCCTTACTTTGCAAAATATCCTAGACTTGTTAATCAGTTATTGAAAGTGGTGACGAATCACGACGAAGTAACTGAAAAATCAGAAAATAAAATAGTTACTGTTTTGCCACATCATAATGTCATAGATTTGGATGGGGGGCACATTGAAAAGGATGTTCCTGCAACACCATTTCCTGTTGTAATAATTGATTCAGATGAGGAAGATGATAGGGATCAAAAGTCTTCTGTTCCGTTTTATGAAGTTTTATTGCCAAAACCAGTTCAGTCTCCTGCATTAAAAAGGATTGTAAGCTTTGCCCTGCTTCTATAATCCTTTAAATATGCCTTTTATTTGGGTTGTATCTCTCTTGGGCTGATTTGACTGAACTTTAGTATTTAATTTATCATTTGTGGCAGAAGATTCTTGTAAATGTATAATTAACTCTTTTTGAATTATTATCTTTTCCTTAATTCTGCTTTTTTTTTCTTCCAAGAATGTATTGCCTTATTTTTTTATATGTATAAAGCTGATTCTTCTGGAGATGAAGAGGCTAAAGATATAATTTAGTCTAACAATTATTTGGAAGACATGTTTTAAAAAGTTAATTATGTAGTTTATATATTTTATGACTCATTCTATATGTTTTCACTTTTTTGCATATTTTGTATGAACTTTCTAAACAGGGGTTGTTTGATGTCATAAAAGTAGAATCCTTTGCAAGATTGTGTATTAAGATTGAAAATTGTAGATACCTTTCTTGATAAGATACACGTCTTTCTTTAACAATGCAAGTTGTTTCATTGACATAGAGTATCATGAAGAGTTTTTCTCTCTATTAAGCCAACTCCATAGTGGGAAAAGGAATGTTATTGTCATTGTTTCACTGACATTCTTTACTACACTATACTCTGTGCAACAATGCTTTATAGGGGTATCATGCTTCCAATGCTTCCCATGAAAGTGGAGATCTAAAATTTGAAACAAGTCTTCCTTGTAAAGATGACACAAAGAAAGATAAAGGTGTCTATGTTGGTGTACACGAGGAAGAAGATCACGAGGTTGATGCTGTAGATGACGGGCTAGATGATATCTGGAGGGAGATGTCGATGGCCATAGAAACTTCTAAAGTATGGTTACATTATTTTGATTTTCAATAAGAAACTATCTTTGTCTTTTTGTTGGTAGTGTTTCCTTAATATCTATCTGTTAAGGATTCTGGGATAAATCATTTTCCATATGAAAATAAGGGGAAATTATGGCAGAATGGACTATTGTTTGGGGAATTAATTGATATATAAAGATTACAGAATTATGACATGAATATTCGCTGATTTATGTGGAATATTAATTGAATATGCTGTTGTTCACTAAAAATGGGATGTCCATGTATCAGCTTTATTTAGTATAGATCAACTTTGTGTTGTACAAGTGGTAGATACTTGGGTCCCTTAACCATTTGGTCACGGGTTCAACCCATTAAATAAATCTTAGTTATCGTGAGGGATCAGTCTCTACAGTTCCGCGTGGTAGGTACCTTGGTTTATCCAAAAAACTTTATTTAGTCTTAGAGTATTTACGCGTATGCTGGTGATCGTACTGTAATTTACGTAATGCATATTACATGTAATTTTATGTGCTAAGCTTTTCGGAAATATGATATTTAACTATTTTGCTCTTTCAGTCTTTCTTTCTCTCTCTCACTGGTATACCCTTATAATGATATGCATGTTACATTTAAAGCTTTTCTCACATTTACATTGTAAATATGCTTTTTTCTCTGTTCAAAAGAATTATCTGTACAAATATCATGGCAGGTTAGGTTTAAGAGCATCAGTAATGTTGTTTCTGTTACTAAAACCGGAGATTGTTGCATTTGCATAGGTTGTACTTTTCTTTCTAGCATTGTTGAGAGGGGATACTATATCATATACTCTCTCTAGTCAGTATTATAAGGAAAAAAAAAGTCTTAAATCTTGGTCACTATTATAAGTAAAAGTTAACAACTTTTGACTCATTTAATGCCATTATTCCCAATACACCCTTCATATTTTTTAAAACTGAATTTTACTCATTAGTATCTCTTAGAGTTCCTTTTGGATTAATTAATTGCACTCCTGCTAGGACGTTTCTGACGATCCTCCTCCTGAAGAAGAAGAGGAAGAAGATGCTGACTGTGATCATTCTTTCGTTTTAAAAGACGATCTTGGTTATGTTTGTCGCGTTTGTGGGGTTATTGACAGAGGAATTGAAACTATATTTGAGTTCCAATACAAGGTTAGACACTTGTCTCTGCATCAATACTGTTTTGGTCATAAGAACATTGCAATGCATGAATTGAGTTTTAAAGTATGTGTCTTAAAAAAATAGATGTATAGCTTGGTTGTTTCAACAAGGCATGAAGAGTGAAACAGTTAGAATTTGAGAAATGTGATGTGTTGCAGAATCTCTTGTAATTTAAGGTTTCTGACTTTCTGTCACCTATTTTGCGGGAAAATATTTATTTGATTTTTGCTTCGTAAAACAATGCTTTCTTCCTGATTGCTATTATATATGTGCTGGACGAAGAGTTGAGATTACTTATAGTTGGGATAGCAAGTGTTAAAATTGATTTGGTATTATTGTTATTCTTTTCATTTCAATTTTATTGAAGGTTAAAAGGAGCACAAGAACTTATGTGTCCGATTCTTCAAATGGCAAAGAAAAAGTTGATGTATTTGGTGTTAAGATTGCTGACGATGATCTCATAGTAACTGAAATATCAGCACATCCTCGGCATGCAAATCAAATGAAACCACACCAAATAGAAGGATTCAATTTTCTTGTAAGAAACCTGGCGGGGGACAATCCTGGGGGATGTATCCTGGCTCATGCTCCAGGATCTGGAAAGACATTCATGATTATCAGTTTCATGCAAAGTTTTCTAGGAAGGTATCCCAGTGCCCGCCCTTTGGTTGTGCTTCCTAAGGGAATACTATCAACATGGAAAAAAGAGTTTCAAACATGGCAAGTTGAAGATATACCACTTTATGACTTTTACGCTGTGAAGGCTGACAACAGATATCAGCAATTGGAAGTTTTGAAACAGTGGGTGGCTAACAAGAGTATCCTTTTCTTAGGATACAAACAGTTTTCTTCCATTGTCTGTGATAATTCTAATAACAATGCATCAATATCTTGTCAAGAGATATTGCTTAAGGTTCCTTCAATTCTCATTTTAGATGAGGGACACACTCCTCGGAATGAGAATACTGATATGGTACAGTCCCTTGCAAAAGTACAAACACCAAGAAAAGTTGTACTGTCTGGAACCCTATATCAAAATCATGTCAAGGAGGTATTTAATGTTCTTAATCTTGTCCGACCAAAGTTTTTACAGATGGAAACGTCCAAGCCTATTGTCCGACGCATTAAGAGTAGGATCTATATACAAGGTGTGAAAGCCTTCTCTGAGTTGGTCGAAAATACATTGCAGAAGGATCCAGATTTTAAAAGGAAAGTGGCTGTTATACATGATTTGCGTGAGATGACCAGCAAGGTACTTCACTATTACAAAGGAGATTTTCTTGATGAGCTTCCCGGCCTCGTAGATTTTACTGTGATTCTCAAACTGACTCCTCGACAAAAGCATGAAGTTGAGAAAGTTAAGAGGATATCTAGAAAGTTCAAGATGTCTTCTGTAGGTACTGCAGTATATCTACACCCAAAGTTGAAACCCGTTGCAGAAAAATGTGATGAAAAGTCTATATCAGATCATGTAATGGATGATCTAATAGAGAATATAGATGTAAGAGATGGGGTGAAATCAAAATTCTTTCGCAACATGCTGAACCTATGCGAATCAGCTGGAGAAAAGCTTCTTGTGTTCAGTCAATATCTCTTGCCTTTAAAATATTTGGAAAGGATAACTATGAAATGGAAGGGTTGGAGTCTCGGAAAAGAAATCTTTGTAATTTCAGGAGAAACATCTTCTGAAGACAGAGAGTTGTCCATGGAAAAGTTTAACAATTCACCTGATGCAAGAATATTTTTTGGGTCAATCAAAGCATGTGGTGAGGGTATATCCTTGGTTGGCGCATCTCGGGTCATCATCTTGGACGTTCATCTGAACCCCTCAGTTACTCGTCAAGCTATTGGCCGTGCTTTTCGGCCAGGCCAGAAAAAGAAAGTGTTCGTGTATCGATTGATAGCTGCTGATTCTCCGGAAGAGGAAGACCACAATACTTGTTTCAAGAAAGAATTAATATCAAAAATGTGGTTTGAATGGAATGAATATTGTGGCGAAAGTGCTTTCGAAGTTGAGACACTTGATGTTAAAGAATGCGGTGATCTATTTCTTGAAAGTCCATTGTTAGGTGAAGATGTAAAAGCTCTGTATAAAAGGTGAGACCACTCTTACCTCTTTACATATCATACGAAATAAGCCATTTATTTTGTCCTAATTATTGATTTATTCGCATTTTTCAGGTAGATACGTGGGTGGGTATAAACTTTTTGCTCTTATATTAAGAACAGTTTTAGCATTGTATTAAGATTCAGACAAATGTAGAGAGTTGACGAATTGAATTAGTTGTCTTTACAATTCACATAGATACATGTGATCCATCTTCCTTTGTGGTGGGATAGAGAGATGTACAACTCATGAAATTTTCTTTGCCATTCACATAGTTACATGTGATCCATTCTGGTTGTTTGGTTTAGATGTTAATTGTTATTACAATGGTTGCTTTCTTCGTAAATATGTAACATGAAATCCTAAGTCGATTCTTATACCCACAGAATTCAGTTTTTATTACAAAAAAAAATTCCAAAACAAGAAATAACGGTCTTTCGCCTTTATTGATTTATCTACTACTAGAAAGTTAAAAATAATGTATAAAATTTAATGTCCTTTAACATCATTGAATATCATTGTTTAAACCCGTGACGCATGTAACTCAGCGGTTGCTTTATATAGTTGATGATCATATAGATTAAGTTAACCTTTCCTTTATGTTTTTTAAAATTAACTTTTGCAAATGCCAAATTATTTTAAATGAATAAGTCATAATTTTGTTTATATTAGTTTTTATATGGATCGGAATTTTATCTCATCAATTCTCACCACAAATAAATTTTGCTATAAAATTTGATGAATAAACCATCGTTTTGGTCTTTAAACTACCCCTTTCTTTAAATAAGTCTATCCATCAACATTCTCTTATGGGTATCTGTGACTATCTTTTTTTAGTCCTTAAACTATAATTTTAAATTGTAGTTGAAGTCACCAATGAAGTCATTGTGATTGTAGGTGTGTATGACATGATATAGTTTGAAATATAAAACCATACCTTAAACTATGAAAATAAATCAATAACATTCATAAATCATACCAATTAAACTAGTACATCAACTATTCTTTGTGGTATTTTTGTTGAGTCAACATTTATCTTCACATCTTACCTTTCTATTTGTTTACATAACACATGTTGATTATTGGTTTTTTGTTTCTATATTGGTTTACTAGTTTTAGCAAGTTTTAATCGGTTTTTGTTTAATTATGTTTATGCTCCTAGCGTAGATTTAATCATGTGTGAATATGAAAGAATAGTTGACGGTGTATTAGTTTAAATGATTTCTTGGTTTGCATGTGCTAATCTATATATTTGTTTGGTTAAAGAGTTAATTTTTTTTATAATACTTTAGAGGCTATATTGATGTATTTTCATAATCTAATCGCTAAATAATTAAAAATGGCCAAATTGACAAACACCTATAGTTGGATTGAATAATAATTTGTGAACCTTTTAGTATATTTTAATAGTTTAAGAACTAATTTGGAGAGAGAGTAATAGTTCATAGACCAAATTGTTACTTTATTCAAAGTTTAATTGTAACATATTAGTTTTAACGAATATAAATATATAACTTTTTGAAAATGCTAACAAATGTCTATGGAAGAAAATAATAGAAAATCTTAACGATTTTATTCATTGTTTATTTTTTATTGTGATACTTATTTGAATTTACTATAGAACATATTTAAATATGAAACTTGAGTTAACAAATAGAATTCATGATGCATGTATTAGTTATAATATAACTATGAAGAAATTGTTTCTTTAATAGAAATGAAATGAACTCTTATTTGTTAAAGAGTAGATGATTTACATGTTTGAACGTACCTTCTGATGTTTGATTATGAGAAATTTTTATGATCATGTTTTATTAGCTTGTGGCAATATATATTTAATGCACTCAATGTATTATATATTATACTTGGATATATTGAAAAGGAAATTATTATTTTAAATTGAGATGTTTATTAAATATAAGAAAAGGTAGAATGACATAAAAATTTGTGTATGTGATAATTAAAATGTTTATTAATTGTATGTGATACAATGTGAAGAGATTAAATGAAAAAAATATCATAGTTTGATGATAGTTGGTCAACACTATCAATAATATAAAAGGTAATTGGATGTTTGATGTAAATCATGACTTGTATCAGACCTAATATAACATATGTTATTGGAAGATCAAGTCGGTATACAAGTAATCCAAGTAAATAACATTGACATGCTATTAATAAAGTATTAAAATATTTGAAAGAAACAATTAACTATAGTTTAATCTATAGTGGATATCCTTCAGTTTTTGAAGGATATACAAATGCGAGTTGGGTAAATCATGTTGATGATCATGCTTCCACAAGTGGATGGATCTTCAACCTTGGTGGATGTGAATTTTTTTGGGTTCAAAGAAATAAAGTTGCATTGCCAACACCACCATGGTTGTATAATTTATTGTTCTAGCTGCAGGTAGTAAAAAGGCTGAATGACTAAGAAATTTGTTGTATAAGATACCAATTTTGCCAAAGTCAATGACACCAATATCCATACATTGTGATAATCAATCAACACTATCAAAAGCATATAGCTAAATATATAATAAAAATCTAAACATATTGATTTAAGACATAGTTATTTAAAGGATTTAATGAAGTGATATTCATAGTGTTTGTAAGAACTGGAAAAGAATTTTGCAAATCCTTTGACAAAAGGTATCACAAAGGACATGGTGTTGAAGACATCATTATGGATGTGATACAAGCTCATATCTAAATAATCGCCAATGGTGGAAACGACCAACTCACACTTGAGTAACATCAAGTCTCGAGTTCAATGATGAAAGTATACTATTAAAGTGATTGAAGTACTTGACAATAAATACACCCCAAAGGATAAAAGTACTTGGACCATAAAATAAAAGTGGTAGGATGATGTCTCCTCTTAATGAACATATAACATATATTTGTTGGAATGTATAACTATGGATGCATTTTTGATATAATCCACCTATATGAGAATGAAGTGGGTCGCTTCAGAGAATTCAAGGATTTGACTCTTAAATTTTCATGAAAAGGATATGAGACACATAACCTTATCAAATGTGTCATCTTTATAATTCGATCAATGGTACCAAGATTTCATGTATGAGTTATGCACACTTGTTCTAATGAATGGTTGATTTAAAATTTGTATACTAATCTATTCAGGGATGAGTGAAAACATAATTTAATAATTAATGGTTCAAATCATAAGATACCTTTATCTGAAACTGTGAGATTTTCAGAATAACAGATTTATATATATTTTGAAAATGGTGGGGGATTTTGAAGAGAATTTCCAAAATATATTTGAAATTCTCTAATAGCTATATTAATGTAGCAAAATTAAATAACTTAATATATCACTTAGTCAAGTGGTTGCAATGCTTGAGTTTAATGTATCAGTTAGCCATCGAACTAATGCACTTGTTAAGTTGCCAAATGTTATAATATTTTTTAATTTAAATAGAGATACTTTATAGGCAGGACAAAAAAAACACAAAATTCATGTTACATGAGTAAAAATTTTGTCAAAAATATGTATGAGTCGTCTATTCTTTTATCTAGTGTACGAGAGTAAATGAAGGAAATTTATTTTGTAAACTATTATTGATCGATAGGTTTGATGCAAGTGTATAATTCACGTCAAGAATTTCAAAGTATCCTTAAGGGACTCGCCGGTTAACCCGTTTGCATTCAATATATAAAGATTGGTAGAAGCGAATCGAACCTAAAGTTTAATGCGATATACACGCTTTAGAATTTATTCGTACAACCTTTATCATTGTTATTTTCATCTTCTTCCTGTTCAAGATTTGCATTATGCCCCCAACAAAAGATTCAACATAACTCTTGGACCATTTCTACTTATAGAACTAAGTTTTGAAACCTTAAAACGACCTTAAAATATCTAAATCTTGAAGTGGAAATAATAGTCATAAGAAATAAGTTTGAATTATAATCTTTTTTAAAATTTAATATTTACTTATGTTAAATAATTCTCAAGTTGAAAACTTGGAGCAAATTGAGTTTAGAATGTTCAGAAATGTACGTGAATTTTGACCTTTTTTAAAAATTTAATCTACACTTAACATAAATAATTCTCAAGTTGAAAACCTATAGCAAATTGAGTTCATAATGTTATAAAGTGTTAATGCATAAAATTAATGCAGTATTTATGTGTAATATAAATTTAAAGCATATAAGGTAAAAAGTTCAGGGAGAGAATCACACTCAAGTATTTTAATTCACCCAACTTGAGCTACGTTTAGTCCTCACACTTTGTGCGATTTTTCATTAAGAATGCTTCAGATAACATCTCAACTTTTGCACCTTACACTCCAGTCTCTTTGTACTTCTTGCAAGCTATTATCTCCTTACCTCAATAGGATTTCTCTATGTCTAAGTCACAACTGACTATACAACAATTTCAATTATTCACATGCTACTTTTATATTTTTAGGTTGAAATGAGAATGTTTACATGTTTAGGAAGATTTTTGGGACATGGTTTCAAACCTTTGAATGAATAAAATTTGTTTGAAAACACACTTAGAAGGATTTATCATAAAATATAATCATGAGTTTGAAAGTGCTTGTTGTTTGAAGAGTTCTTAAATTGATTAATACTTGATTAAGTGGAATATTATCCAATAGTTCTTAAATTGATTAATACTTGATTAAGTGGAATATTATCCAATGAAAAACTCTTGATCATTTAGGTTCTGACATCTCCTCTATATATATGAGCATAAATGTCTTCAGAGTAGCTAATATCATAGGTAATATGTTCGTTAGGTACTTTATTCTATGTAGGATAATTGTTATTCTTCCTTAACAAAGAATTTTAGTTACAACTCACGACATCAAAACGTTCTGATTTGACTGCTCATAGTTCATCACAATTGAGTCAAAGTGTTGTGCACGTTTCTTGAGATGTATTTGGCAGTTGAAAACGGTTTTTAACTGTAGCAGTCACTTCACTTAGTACTCTGTAAAAATATTTGTCAGTTTTGTCTGTTTGTGTGAATATTATGATCTTCTAAAATCCTTTATAACTTCATGAATGAAATTGTTTGATCTTTTAAAGTTTACCTTTAGTTGTTAAATAGTAGAAAATTATTGAGATAAATTTTATTTCTTAATAACTTAGTTTAACCCTTTCATGGGAATTTATTTTTTTACATTTATACCATTATTCTTGATCAATTGATTGACAAAATATTTGTTGATACTTTAAATGTAAGATATCATTTGTTGTGAATATATTGATGATTACTTTGATCTCAAAGGGAGATGAATAATGGTTTTGTTTCTTCATTAGCACTTGTTTTACTCATTATAATCTAGCTTATGAATCGCTCAAAAATACAAATTAGATAATAATAATATTAATTTTTTTTATCATCAATTGTAAAAATTTGTTATCCTTAAAACAATAATAAGAGAAGTTGTCTTAACAATCTCTCTCCTTTTGATGATAACAAATTTTTTGATTTAGGATTTAAGATTTTGATATAATCAGACGAAGGACTTTAATAAGGTTAACATTGAACTCCCCTCGATTTCATTAACTTAAATTGAGCATATATAGAATGTATTTTTGAACCAAAACAATCATGATTTTCATTCATGGACAAAATTTTAGTACATGATGTAGATTCAAAATGGTTCAAAAGAAAGAAAAAAAAAGCAAAACAATACATGAAGCAAAACATACTAGCATTATAAGTAATCATATAAAAATAAGTTTTAAAGAAGTTCACAACGCTGATTACTTGATCTATTTAACCCTATATTAGTCTTTCCTTTTAGACAACAACAAAAAGGACCAAGAACATACGTGACAACTTAGTTAGAAGGGGGAGAATTTCTAGATCAGGACCACCAAAATTAGGAGGAGGACCCCCAATTTTGGGGCAGTAACATAAGTGATCCAAGTATCTATATTGTACAAGATTTTGAGGATCTGGTATCTTTACGGGTTGTACCAACAATTTTTTTTAGCTTTGCTCTTATTTGGAGGTTGATTCGAAGAAATTTATTCAGCATTGTCCTTGCTTGTGGTGGAAGAAGGACTAGCTTTGGAGACAAACAAGTCAATGGATCCAAACTTAGTAGGAATGGAAGGAAGGTGATCAATGGATGGTTGCTTTTGAGGGATAAATAAATCAAAAATAGGAGAATCTTAATGAATGTCTAGAATCCAACTCATTTAAACTGTATATAATTAAAAATAATAATATTTACATTACATGTATAAGTGATTATGTATCGGCAAAGATTGAATGAAATAATCCAATACAAATCGTTCATGAATAAAATAAATTAAATTGATTTTTTTTGAAAAAATAATTTAAATATTATTTTAATTTTTGATTGCATAACGTATTTGTCTCAAAACCAAACTAAACTGAAACAAATATCCATGTATTTGTTTGTTGACGATTAAAAAATGTGAATCACAAGTTTAAAATTATAATATCTACCATAAAAACATACCGTAAATAGTATATTTATAATTACAATAAATTTTTTTTTTATTTATTAAATATTTTAATAGTTAAACCCATATAAATCAAATATATAGAAGTAAATAATTTCAGATTCCAACCTAAACTCCTAGAATCAAAATCTCGAAAATCTTATAAAGTAAAATTGAGATAATGAGATAAGTAGAGTGATAATCAAAATTATTGGGGGTATAAGATTAGGTTTTGTGAGTGTAAACAAAAAAAGATTAGGTTTTGTGAGTGTAAAAAAAAATTTGGTTTTGAGGAAATAAGAGTGGGTGTAGGTAGCAATTGTAAGCAAGCCCAAAAACCCCACATACAAACCCCTTTGCATCTTGTCTCTCGCTCCCGAAAATTCAATTCAATTCAATTCCACTACAACCCTAAACCATAGCATAACACCATCACGACAAAAATAATCAACCACCGTTTTTTTTCTGCATAATTCTTCACTCTCTCACTTTCTCAGGTAGCTACTGCTTCCGTCGAAGAGATGGGGAAGAAAAACAAAACGACGAAGGAAAATGGCGGCGACGGCGGAACTGTAAAACAGAGTTCTTTAACTCTTTTTGTCTCCAATTTGCCCTATTCCTTTTCCAACTCTCAGGTACTACTCTTTTTATTTTATTTTAATTACTATGATGATTGTGTTTTCCTTTATGCTAATGCCTTTGTTGAATTTTTCAGCTTGAAGAAACTTTCAGTGAAGTTGGACCTGTTAGGCGTTGCTTCATGGTCACACAAAAGGGTAGCTAACTAACTCAGTATTAATCATTTAAGCAAAATAAATAAATTAAAAAGATTTTTTTTGATAACATTTATGTTTAATGATCCTCAGGGTCTGCTCAACATCGTGGTTTTGGTTATGTTCAATTGTAAGTTTATATTTTCTTACAGTGTTATTACTTTATTATTGTTACTTGATTGCACTCATTCAATTTCCATCTTTAGTTTATGTTGTCTTGTTATTATTTAGTATTGTTTATTCCTTATGCTTTGCCTATGGCTATGGATTAATGGAAGTGAAGCGAAATATGTTTATATGAATTAGTAGTATAATGTTCAAATAGAAGAATACCATCTCAGTAACCAAGAAAAATTTAGCCCTTTTTGGAAAATGCAAACTCATTGTATTTTCTGGATTTTGGAAAATAGCAATAATATCTCCCAACATTCTACTGTCGCTTCACAAAAGTTACTTAAGGGTGTTTTTGGTTAGAAGGCAAGGGGGTGGAGGAGGCATTATTTTGAATTTGAGTTCAATTATTTGGAGGGGAGCGGAGCAAAATTCCTCCAAAGCCAATTTCAATTCCCCTCCAAAAGTGGGGGGATTTAGGGGGGGAGAGAATTTTAACTTCATATTTGGACTCAAGTACTCTTTTATTTAATGTGATCTTAATATTACAATGGTGACAAATGTAATTTTACACTTTGCCTCTCTTATCGTTGAACCAAACCCAAGATTTTAAATTATCTCCTCTCCCCTTCCCTCTCTTCCCCTCCGCTCCGCTCCCGTTGAACCAACCAAAATCTAACAAAAGAGAATATTGATGAGGATGGAGGCATTTCGAACTTTGTTATTAATTTATCATATTTATAGCAGTGTTGTCAAGTAGAGGATTTTCAAAGTTGCTATTGTTTTGCAATACTCAATTTAATACATAGTGTTGTCAGATAGCAGTTATAGCAGTTGCATATCACTAGTAAATTTGAATAAACCACTATTTTCTAAAATCCCCGGTTCACAATACTGTTTTATAGTCCCTCAGTAATATGAGATTGGTCTTTTTCTGTTGTTGTCTCTACTGTTTAACTATGTTGTTGTGGTAATTGATGGTAAACTAATCTGTAATCACAATTTGCAATTGACTCTTTTTTGCACAATGCGACTTTTTTTTGCATATACTAGAATTAGCACTTGTAATGTGACTTTTTCTGGTACGGTATTAACTGGTGTTATTTCAGTGCTGTTGAGGCAGATGCTAACCGTGCCATTGAGCTGAAGAACAACTCATCGGTTGGTGGCCGAAAAATTACAGTGAAGCACGCAATGCCTCGTCCTCCTCGTGAAGACCGAAGGTCAAAACCAGATCAAGGTTTATTCATGTTACCCTCTAACTCTGTTTCAGATAGAGCATGCTGTGATATTTTGATGTTATATATGCTTTCTTTTTTACTTTCTTTTGTGATGCAATAGAGGGCAAGGTAGATGATCTCACAGAGTCAAAGAATGAAGATAAAGATAGCGAATTATCTGGAGCCGAGAAGCCTGTTTCAGATTCAAAGGAAGAAGGTTGTGATTGTGCTCCTCACTTCATGTGCATTTGATTATCTTTATTAGTTGCTCATATATGTATATTAGTTTCTTGATATTGTATTTCATCTCTTTTAGAAGTGAAAGTTTTGAATAAACAAAAAATTTCAAGGAAGCCTACGGAAATAAAAAAAGCAGCTCTTTGTATCGATGTAGCAGATGAGGGGGGTGGCTCAGAAAAGCAGAAGTATTTATTCTTGTCCCTATTTTTAATTGTACTTCAGCCATTAAAACTGATTTTTATTTATGGTTGAGATTAAAAGGAAATGAGATGATCTTATCTTGACAATGGATGTTTCTTTTCCTGATCGTGAATGTATATCTCATTTCTAAAATGTTGTTCCTTTTTTTTTTTTCTTCTGTTGGCAGGGTTGCTAGAACTGTTATATTTGGTGGTCTGATGAATTCTGATATGGCTGATGATGTACACCGCCAAGCCAGAGATATTGGCACTGTGTGTTCTGTAAAGTATCCCCTTTCAAGGAATGATCTTCTGCAACATGGTAACTGCTGATTTTATCTTTTCAAATTACAGACAAGTTAGGTTTTATGTTTATTTAGTTTGTGATATGACAATGTTATATTAGAAAATATATAAAATTTATTATTTTTACTTGCATAATAATTACATAAAAATTTATTATTTTTCCCACTGTTTTGCACTTGGTGTTAAGCCATCTTCAGAATAATGTATAAAGCAGGTTCTAATGTAAATTTGCTCCTGTCTTGTGTTGTTCTTCTAAGTGCTTTCAAAGTTGTCAATCTTATTGTTTTAAATTTTTAATGCTAAACCCTTTAATTTTATAAGGATTTAATTTAATATATATACTGATAGTGTAAAGATTTTTTAAACTGTTTGTCAATCTTTTGACTTTCATTATATCTAACTTAAAACTCATATAAATGATGATCTATGATTGGTTGACAGTGTGAAAAGTTTACACGGAAAGTGCACCAAAATTATTCTCTTTTTATAATTAAACATTTATATATATTGGTACCCATATATGATCATATTGAGTACACTGATAAGATTGGTGTATTAGATAAGGAGTTAAGGACATTGGAGTTTGTTCTTTTATTAAAATTTCTAAAGTGATGGTTTTCCAGTTGGGATGTAGATCAACAAGATTGAATCATGAATTATGTTTATAAAGATTCTTTACTGCTTAGGATAGTTGAGGTCATTATGAAATTTTTCTCAGGTCTGCTGCAAGATGGCTGTACGTTGGATGCTTCAGCCGTACTTTATACGAGTGTAAAATCCGCTCGTGCTTCTGTTGCAACATTGCATAAAAAAGAGATAGGTGGGGGGACTGTTTGGGCACGCCAACTTGGTGGAGAGGTAAAGTGCTCATCATAGAATCCATAAGAGGATGATATCATCATGTGCCAGATAATGTCTTTTTATATAGGGGGATAACTACTAGCCTATTAGGAGAGGCTTTATTGATCTGTATTAATTAAATGTATATTTTTGCTTCGTATGATAACAAAATATTTTAGTTTTGTCATAAAATTTGAATTCATGCTATTATATCAAATGTGTTACTTTTCGGCTAAAATCCAAATATAAAAGACCTATTTTCTTCATCTTCCTCTCTTAATAAATCAATTAATAGCTATAGGTTTCTTTCTGCTACCGATCATGAAAATATGGCATCAATGCATGCACTGTCTTAAAAACTTGGAAGTGACATTGTGTGAATTTGTCATATGTGATGCCTCTGGCGCCTTCAAAGATTTTTCTTTTCAGTGCAGTCCCAATTTCTCATGTTTGTAGATAAAGGTATTTCTTTATAATGTTTTTGTCATAGGTGAAGTTAACTTCTCCCTGTTTAATGAATATGTGTCAGAAACCCAAATTAAGAGAGAAAATGAAATTGTACCATTGATTAAAAAAGTAAATAATAAATGTTACAGGGGATAAACCCCTATAATCCCAGAGCTAATGCTCCTACGAGAAGAGATGAAACTCTCTCTGCCCAAGTCCAAGTGTTTACTAACTGCAAGAATACTCAATGCCCTTCCCTTTCTCACGTTTTCCCTCTTATAACATAATTGGCCACACAATTTGCGCACCCTCACTCCGTGCCACGTCATATTATTTCCTTCTCTTTTCGTATATTTTGATAGCATCAGTCTACACTTAATGGGCTTGTGCAACTGCTTAGCCAATTGTCTATTTGGGTCTCAATTCACGTTTGAGATCCTAACAATATGCTATGATAATGTGTAAAATCTTAGTTTGTTAACATTTTTGTTATTGTTTGTGGGTCAGGGCGCCAAGACTCAGAAATGGAAGCTTATTGTCAGAAACCTTCCTTTCAAGGTTTGATCTGTAGAATTATAAAACATTAAATAATTATTATTTGTTTGGAGGCCTTGATTCCTAATTACTTGACTAAATATGGATACAGGCCAAAGAAAATGAAATAAGTGACGTGTTTTCATCTGTGGGGCCCGTGTGGGATGCATTCATTCCACACAAGTCCGACACAGGGTATATTCTTTTTCTTTTCCTGACAAAGTATTTCGATGCAGTACTATACATTATGACTTCTTAAGCTGTTTTTTCTCCCCATTTCCTATGTGCAGTCTTTCAAAGGGTTTTGCATTTGTAAAATTCACCAGCAAGCAAGATGCTGAAAGTGTATGTACTATTTTGAAGGTTTTACTTTACATTCTCTTTGTATTCTAAATCACTTGTATCTAAGTTTCCTGTTTTTGTTTCAGGCCATTCGGAAACTCAATGGATCAAAGTTTGGTACTCGTCTCATAGCTGTTGACTGGGCTGTTCCAAAAAAGATATTTAATAATGATACCAACGATGATCTTGCTTCAGAGAAAGGTAATTTGTATCTTAAGTGGAAGTGATACTGCCACCAGCTGTTCTTATCTGTATGTGACTTGGATTTGGCAAAAGTTATGTAGGTTTGGATGTTTTTAGTCTAGATTCATTTTAATAAAAAAATTGAGTTGGTAAAATAAAATCAAACAGTTTAAAATTCGAGTGCTTGCCCTGCATTTCTTAATGTATTGAGGTAGTCTGCATAATCAATTGAAGGGAATGTAGTGCTTTAAACTGCTTTTGCCTTTTGAAAGTAGAAAGAAACAAACTCATTGCTAAAGCTATCGTTTACGACCAATTATTTCTTATTATTAGTTTCATGAATGATTAGTATTATTATCTGGAAATACAATATTTGTTAGAAAGGTTTATTTATTGATTTTTTAACTAGTAGGGTTTGTTGTAACATACTATACATGTTATTTGTTGATAGGCTTTTCATTATTGTTCAACACTGCAATTTCACTGTTGTGGATTTACATAACTCTTTCTCTGTCTTTTACCTATTTAATGCCAAATACTGTTAACTCTATTTCAAACGATCTAAATATAAGACATCCTTTGTGATTTCTTTAGGAGAACCAAAAATAACAGATGAAGATGGCAGTACTACTGAGGATGATGTCGAGCATGTTGACAAACAATCTGATCATGGAGATGATAATGATACTGATGGTGTTGTGGTGGAAGATGTTCCTTCTGAAGATGATTTTGACAAGGAAGCAGACATTGCAAGAAAGGTTCTGAACAACTTGATTACATCCTCTGCCAAAGACACATCTGTAAATAATGGTTCTACGTGTTCTGATGCGAACAAGGAGCCAAAATCCAAAGAAACTGTTAAGGATACAAATAGTAAAGCATCTAAGGAGTCTGACAAGGTTTCGGGTGTTTCTAAGCCTGAAACTTCCAGCAGAACCAATTTATCAAATCCTAAGGAAACAGAAGAGGATTTGCAAAGAACGGTTTTTATAAGTAATCTTCCCTTTGAGTGTGATGCTGAAGAAGTGAAGCAACGGTTTTCTGGATTTGGAGAAGTAGAATATTTTGTTCCCGTTCTCCACCAAGTGACCAAGTATGCCCTGGAACATAGTTTTCTGTGTGCGTGTTTCACTGATTTTTATTAATACTCCCCTTTTACTCACTGCAGGCGACCACGAGGAACTGGTTTTCTTAAGTTTAAAACTGCAGAAGCAGCTGATACTGCTGTTTCAACTGCCGGTACTGCTTCTGGGATGGGGATTTTAGTAAAAGGTAGACCACTCAAAGTTTTAAAGGCTCTGGACAGGAAATCAGCTCATGACAAAGAACTGGAGAATGCAAAAAATGAGGTTCATGACCACCGCAATCTTTACTTGGCAAAGGTTTGTCTTCTCCTATGCACCTCTTATGTAGCAGGATGTGGTAGCTTATATGCAACAAGAGTAACATTTGTGTTCTATTAAATCGTAATAGGAGGGGCTTATTCTTGACGGGACTCCAGCTGCTGAAGGGGTTTCAGCCAGTGATATGTTAAAACGCAAAGAGTGAGTATTATATGGTTTTGAGGGTTAATGCCATTTATAATTTTAACTCACAGCTGTCACATTGATTTTTAATTATTGTGGATGCTCTTGAGTGACTGTATTTTGACCTGCAATTTACTTTTTTTTTTTTGTGTATGTATCATTGCTACCTTCAGTTCACTTTTCTGATCTTATTACTTCCAGTTCACTTTTCTGATCTTATTATTATATGTTGCATTTGATCTTCATATTTGGGTGGTAAAGATTTTGTTATTTTCCTGCTTTGAATGTAATTCCTGTTACTGATTTATCGATCTTACATTATTTGTGGAAAATTCATAGTTTGGAAAGGAAAAAGAAGACAAAGCTTCAATCTCCAAATTTTCATGTTTCAAAAACTAGACTTGTTATCTACAATTTACCGAAGTCAATGACTGAAAAAGAACTTAAGAAGCTTTGCATTAATGCAGTCATCTCTAGAGCTACCAAGCAAAAACCTATAATTCGGCAGGTTGGTTAAATAGGTTACCTGAGTTGTCAATTATTGCTTATGTATGGATTTAGGAATGCCAATCTGTTTTTAATGCCACAAATGTGTACTTTGCAGTTAAAGCTTTTGAAAGATGGAAGGAAAGGAAAGGTTACTCAAGAACAATATTCCCGTGGAGTCGCCTTTCTTGAATTTTCAGAACATCAGCATGCCCTTGTTGCTTTGAGAGTTCTTAACAATAATCCTGGTAAAAATAACATTCAATTCTTAATAGGGACATACTAGCCTTGTAATTAGTTTATTTTTAAAATAGTCAACTCGCCTCGTAAATTGATCAATTTTTTAAAAAATGAATCAATCATGTAATGTGTATTGAGAAATGTTTTCAAAACAGTGTATTGCTAGCATTTATTTTATTATTGCGAGGTGTCCCAAATCCCACCTTACAAGATGAGACTGACTGTGTGGTGCTCTGAGATTTTCTTGTAATATAATATTGTCTATCATTGATCACAGAAACTTTTGGTCCTGAACATCGGCCGATAGTGGAGTTTGCTCTTGATAATGTTCAAACATTGAAACTTCGGAATGCAAGGCTACAATCTCAGCAGCAGGCTCCTTATGATGACAACAATGGCAACGGAAATGTCAAACCCGACAATGCAGAAGTTCACACACATGTAAAGGATAGAAAGCGAAAATCTCAAGAGCATGACAAACCGGCAAAGGATTCGATGCAGAATTCTTATAGTGAACAAGGTAGTAAGGTGGCAAATGGAAAATCTCCTCATGGAGACAAATCCAAAAGACAGAAACCAAGTACTGAAGTGTTATCCTTGAAAGAAAGTCCAAAAGCTTTGGTCAGGAAGGTAAAGAATAACCAAGATGGCCAGAATCACAGTTCTAAATTACATGACAGTAGTAATAGGAAAAAATCAGGGAAGAAAGATGATGTGGTAAATGGAAAGAGGAAGATGCAAAACCAGGAACAAGCAGAGGAAAAGGTTTCTAGGAAAAGAACTAAGAAGAATAAAGATTCAGTAGGAAAGGAAACAGTAGATAAGCTTGACATGCTTATAGAACAATATAGATCCAAGTTCTCAAACAACAAGGGTTCCCAAGGAAATGAAGGTGAGAGGAAATCTAAACAGCTTAGAAAATGGTTCCAATCATAGTTTATCTATTTGATCTGAAAATGAGTTTTGACACATGGTTCTTACCCAACTTCTTTTGAACCATTGACTAGTTCTAAATTGTTTGGTCTGTATTTTATTTATAATGTAAAATATTAAACATTTTTGTCATAGCATGTTATGCCTGAGTTTGGATTATTTTGATTGAGTTAAAGTTTATAAAGAATTAATCAAAATTTAACTGAATCATTTGTTTCATGGTTAACCAACAAATCACTACGTACGTTGTTCCTCCACATATAATGCCTCCCCCACCAGAGTCTCTTGGACTGGATCAAAGTTCATCCTCTACTCTCATCTTGTTTTCTCTCAAAATCCCTTCTTCCAATGTCCAACAACCCTCCCTCAGCACTTTGAAGACACTGGTTAGTCAATATACCAACCGAGTCTTAGCCCCCGCTTCTGTAAAACTATTCATGGGATGTAAATAGATCCCATCTCCTTCTATCGTTCCTGCCCCATGTTGGTGGCTAAATGAAAGGAACGGTTAGTAATGTTGCATGTTTGGTGAAACACTACTTGTAGATGTCGTTTTGCTTAGACTTTCCTATCCCATTTATTGTAAAACCACCTAACACATCAGAAGGATTACAGTAAATGACATGAAAACGTTTCCTCCCAGATTTTCGTGCATCATTTTAAGAGTTATAGATCGATATGGTAGAGGAAGAAATCCAAGACAAAAAAGCTGCAATTTTGAGTAGTTTTCTTTCTCCTAAAATAAAACCCATTTTAAAAAAGTAAAAAATGAACTTGCATTATAAAACTAGCCATGTACGATGGTGATGACTTCCTGTTTCTGAGAAACAAAATACGAAATTCAGCTTGCACTAAAATGAATATATCATACTACAAGGGCCAAGAGACTTGCATGAATATTTTGTACATTAAATCAACCAATAGAGTGTTAATTCAGACACAAGCCTTATTCTTTGATGCTATAAAATTACAATGTGAGCAATTGTAAAAACAAAATATATCCCGCAGAATTCGTATACAGAATCCCTAACCATGACTCACTAAGAATAAACTTTCTTCCTCAAAATACATACAGGGTACAAAAGGGGACGTTGGTAGCAAAAATAGAAAAATAAGAAATAATAGCACAAAAGATACAAAAGGACAACAGTGCCAGCGAAAAAAAGAGAGAAGCAATGTAAAGGAAGCTATCTTCACAGGCCCTCATCTCAACTATATATGCTTTTAAATTTCTATTGCTATGTATTCTTGTTCTGATTTGTTCTTTCTCTTTTCCAAACAATTACTATGCCGTAAAAATCAGATGAAGCCAAAAAGTTTTCTCCATGGTTCCAAGCAATTCCCATCACAGGAAACCGATGACCCTGCATCATAAAAATTCTTGTTATTTTGTGTTTTGATTGTAACATCAGTAGTACCTTCAATGGATGCAAGACCAACCTGTAGCTTGTTTACACATGTATGCTTTGGCTTTGTTAGATCATAGAAATAGACATTTGAGTCCTCACTTCCAGCAACTGCATATAACAGAAAAAAGTTAGAAAGACAACAACTGTAATGTCTATGGCTTTCATGGCTTTCAAGTTTGAATATAAGCATTGTACATCGACAAACAAGCACTTCTAATTGACAAAAGCAGACAATATACAATTCTTACACCAAAAGATTATTTTCTGGTTTGACAGAGCAAGAGTTTTAGTCTAATTTATATCATCATTATTAAAATTTATAAGTCCTTCAAGAGACAGAGTAGAGAAGGAAATAATAAATGTAATGAACACCAATGATACCAACATACCAATGAATTCTCCTTTTTCAAGTGAAAGAAGGGGGCAGAATGAAGCTTGAATTTTGTGTATTCGAGGAATTAATTTGAGCGAGCAACGAAGAGTTAAATAACCTTTTATCTCCAAAGCCACACTGTAACACGGTAACTTTAGTGCTCCAAAGAAAAACCAGAAGAGGTCAATTAGCACAACAGAATGGACATGGGAGTAATGGCAAATTGTTTTTGAACCTGAAGAAAGACAGACTTCCATCCTGAGTACAGGTCAACAACACAGGTCCTCCAGCCAGCAGAGAGAAACTCCTATACTGCACTGTTGTGACCGGAGATTTGTGCTTGCTGCTACTTCGATGACGGTGAGAGCGGGATAACATACCTGTGTGGGAGTTCATATTTACAGAGTATATACATCCCTGCAAATTCAATCTAGTAAGTAAAGAGAGTGAGATAAACCTAATGATTCGGATGTACATGAGCTGTATAAAGCAGCATACCTGTGCATCTCCACAAAAGATGAGATGACCTGTATGATCATGGTCCATAGAGGTAACTTCAGCGTCAAATACTGTCTTGTTAATTATCCTTCCAGTGCTGAAATTGAACACCTAGTACATTGTGAAATAAATTCAAATAAGATGCTATCACGACAAGAGATGGTAAAACATAAGAACATAGGGTTTTATAGGGGAAAAGAATAGTAGCACAGACACTGAGCCACTAATAGTTAAAGCTAGGGAGATTTTGCATATCATATATGATGAATTCAGCTGTGTCACTGTATTGCTCTTTCTCCAATGTCCAAATAAACAAACACACCCCATGGCAAGTATTTGGAGGTTTACCTAATTATCAGCCCAGAAAGTTGCTATAAGAGTATGTCTGGATGAGGCAGATGGAAGGAAGGAAAAGAATGGGAAGGGAATTATTGTCCATATTTAGGAATTTGAAGTTTGTGGAGAGAAGGGGTGAGAAAAGTATCTCCCTCAAACTAGAACTTTTTTTGTTCCCTGTAATTTCGGGATAGTGAGGGTTACTTTTATAAAAAAACTAGTCATTTGCTATTTTAAACACATAAATTGTGTTAAAAAGGGTAATATTGAAATTTGACAGTACAGCACTTGAGCCCACATTACCTTCCCATTTCTTCCCTCATTAATAATCCAAACATGGGAGGTGGTGTTTTCCATTCCATCCATTTTTTTCCACTCCTTTCAATTCCATCTCATTCTCTCCAAACTTTGAAACATAACCTTTAGTGGCAAACCACAAACAATAAATTGTTTTCTATACATAAGAAAGAAAATACACAATGACATTTCAGGTTTTACAGATGCCACGTCAATATTTCAGCTCTTACTGATTAACGATGCACATGCCCAAAAATAAAACATTAAAATAAAAAAGTTTCACCGAGGGAGCCATTCTCAATGAAAAGAGAGAAACAGGTAACATTTACATTTATTTCTTTGTTTGCATTGCCAACAGAAAGGAAGTTGTTATTTACCTGCACCAAATACAGAAAATACATGCTTCAGTAGCAACCAAAGGCAAATGCAAAAGAGAGTAAATTGTATATAAAGTACAAAACCCAATAAGAATATTACATACACTATGGGAAAAATAAAAAAAGTAAACGAGGAATATCACCAAGTGTGACGGAGAAGAAATATTCTGCAAATTTCTCTCGGTTTCCTATCGTTTGAAATTGACAAGTTTCCCACTCTCATGCTCCTGCCTCTCTCTTATAGAGAAGAATAGTCAAGTTTCACCAGATGTGATGGAGAAGGACATAAACCACACACTAGATTCCCAGCCCCCTTCCCCCTCACTAGATCATATTTTGCACAAGCATATCATCAATTATTAAAGCTTCAATCACATGCAATCCAAATTAAACCCAACATGTATCAATGTCTCCTTCTGAAAAACAAGTTTATTCATTCCAACTGCAAAAGTGAAAGAAGAAAAAGAAGAAAAGAAAATACTTCAAGTAAGTTCAAGACCCCGATGAATTTCTGTACTTTCACAAACTGTACGAGAGATTCAAAACCCCCTTATATAATCTAGCCATCTTGAATTTAGGAAACTCAATCTAGTGTAGAGAATGATCACTTTTTGCATTTAAGAAGGTAGACAAATGAGAGTAGGAATCTGGTAAACTGAAACACAACTCAGAGAATGTTGTTTTTGTTCTAATAGTAACAATAAAAAATAAAGATGAAATCTATCAAAAAAATTACCAGAATACAAAAAAAAGTATTCAAATCTAAGAAGAGAGTATTTTCCAACTACTAATGAAGATAATGCTATCCTCCAAATAGAGGTCAGAAGGTTAACATTCTTTGTACATACACACACAAGTATCGTATCTTGTACTCACAGGATGGAAACGGATACACAGCTGTGAAGAAACTCCATATATCACCCGTATGCAAACGCCTTTTGTTATCTCCCATACTCTCACAGTTTTATCCAAAGAAGAGGATGCAATGTACTGATTGTTTGTTGTAAAATCAAAATCTGAAAATAAATCAGCATACGTCACCATGAATGTTGTGCAAGATTAGATAAAGACCAAGGCAATAATGCCAGTATATCCAACCTGTGACATCTTTGGAATGGCCATTTAATTGTTTGAGGACTGAAGGTTTTTCCGAAACACTGCACACAGTCAAGGTTCCATCTGATGCCCCATAAGCAAGTAGGTCAGAACTCATGTGCCCAAACTTTAACACCGTAACTACACATCAAGCTTTTCGGAATTAGTTGACTAAGAAAACCAAGCATACCAGAGATTAGTTACCAAGATAATGGTAAGACAAATCTAGTTGGAGTCTAGATACTACCAGAGGCTTTGCACTGGTCAAAGATGCAATGCATTCCTACAAAGGAATAGGCAGGCTCAACCCCGCGATGCCGTGGACGATCAGAATCACTTGCATTTGAGCTAAAACTTGTTCTATGATTGGATACTGAGTTTGCAATTTGGACATCCTATCATGAAAATAAAAACACAATTTTGACATATGATACAAAAAAAAGTAAACGATCAAGAAATTGAATTATATCTAATGGAAAATGCAAATAAGTGCCCCATATAATGGGTGCGTTCAACTCGTTGAAATTTTAAAATTTGATCTTTTCCACATGAAACATCACTTTTATTTCCTTTTTTAATTCCTTAAGAAGTGCCCTTAGGGAACTTGTAAGCATGAGCCATCTATAACTGAACTAGCTAATACTAATGGAACAGAGAAAAAGTATTCCCACATAGATGTGTTAACAAACCTCCCCAATTTGAAAAAGTAATTGGACAAAACTTCAAACTATCATGGCATAACCAGATCCCTTAGCAGTAAAACACCCGAAGTATGTTAGGGTGTATTATTCTAACTAAAACTTAAACTTTTGCAATTGCAATTTCAGAAAAAGGAGCACTGAATGAAACTTTGTTATATCAAAATCTACATAGCAAATACAGGTTTAGCTGACAGTCAATTATTATGAAAGAAACAGCAGCATATCTCCAAATTCTTCGATTTAAAAGGTATAAATCCCACTAATAGAATCTGTCAATATGTTTAATGAATACAACATCTTCTTATACCACAATTACAACTCATTTAAGATTAATGCACTTCCATATTTTATGCACAATTACAACTCAAAGACGAATTAAAATTAGGAAAATATTACAACACTACAAGGAATTACTTACCCTCCCAGAACTCCAACTGTCCACCTCTGACCAACGGGAGAGTGGACTTGAAGATGGAATCCATCGGCCACTGATGCATCAACCAGTAAATTATCCTGATGTCAGAATTGTATGGAAACATAAATTTAAACTAGGACCAAAAATGAGAAAGCTGCATCAACATAAAATGTGGTTATAGTTACAAACAGTTGCTGAAATCAAAGACCTAACCCCAATGAAGTACATGAAATTCAGATTTATATTTTTTTTAAGTGCTAAAAATATGTAGAAACTAAAGTCATTTCGATTATAATAAAATTTTACTGGAAGGTAACACAGTAGAAATGTCGGAGAATACAGTATCCCCCTTAACCTAAAACATCTGCTCAAAAGAACTTCCTGATGTCTGAGCAAAACAGTAAAAGAAATTACATTCAAAGTTAAGTAACAATCATCTTTGCACCAATAAATAATAATAATAACAATAATCATCTTGTAAGTTTGCTTGAGACAGAAAAATCATTTATGATGTTACATAAATTAAAAAAAATACAAGTGCATTTAAATTCATATATGAACATCTGTCAACCAAAATTTTCCTGCAGATGAAAATTTAAAGTCTAACAATACATCCAAGTCACTACAAATTTCCAAGTCCAACCAGAGATTCCTTTAATTCTTCATTCTAAACCTTATGATAAGAGTGAGTGAGCATTCTGAAATCAATTGATGCAAAATTTCATATATATTTGGTCATAGCTTCAAGTAAAAAATTCAGCAACCTGTTTCCTGGAGTACTTTGAAGGCTTGGTGCTCGTAAACTTTCCCAGTTCCTAGGCCTGCATATGTAATTCCGGTATGCCACGTAAGTTTTCCCATTGCATCTCCAATCCTTCAACACAATCATGTGAACGTCAAAAAAACTTGAAACCTCACTCCATAAGTCAAAAAGCAGCAACACACAGTACACAAAACCAAAGGTAACAAAATTACTATAAAATAATATATATATATATATATATATATATATATTTTTTTTTAAATTTGAAAAATTCCATCATTCGACGTAATTAAATTAAATAAGATAATAATAGATATTGTTTAATATGATTGATTGATCTGAAAAAGACATCATAGAATCAATAAGCTTATGATCCAAAATTCGAAATGTAATAACATATCTAAAGGACACGAATCACGATATCAATAGGGAAAAATAATTAAAAGCTAGCACAATTGATCTCGAAAAAAAATATAAGAAGAAAAAAATGCTAATAAGACAGAGAAGAACAAGATCACAAAAGAGAATAGCGCAAGGAGCATGACAACGATCTCAATTTTCAGATTCGAATGACGAAGTTCCTGAAGATAGTGATAACTGCGAATGTTTGATACGGAGCTTACCCTACGGCGGAGGACTCCAGCCTCGGCTTTCCGATGAAGAAGGAGGCGCCGAATGCCGATGTACTGAGGATCAGCGTCGGCGGTGAGAGGCTGAAGCAGACAGCAGAATAGCTCTGGATCTGAATTCTTATCTTTCTTCTTGTCGTTGTTGTTGTTTTGGTGTTCGTTCTGTTGCGGCTCTGGTTTGCCGTCATTTATGGTGGCGGTCCCTTGCTCCGCCATGGTGTTGTTTTATGAAGCGTTCATCGGAGAGCGGTGGCCGGGCCGAATCTCCGGCGAACTTGGCGACGGTTGATTCGTGAAGGTATGAGTGGCATAAATGAAAGAGAGAGCTCGAACTTATATTTACCGAACGGTGATCGGTGCAGAAATTGGGGAAAAAATAATATTATAATATTTACAGAAAAAGGAAATTGCGAACTTCTGATTTTTTCTTTCTTTCTTTCTTTATTTTGTTGATTAATTAACTAATTAAAAAGGAACAGAAAAACAAAATAGAAAAGGGGATCTCAGATTATTCATGTATCTTGCCACTTCACCTAACTTCATCGCACTTTTTTTTTATAGCTTCACTCAAATTCTAATTTTTTTTAAATTGAAAAATCAGTGACGAAATTCACACGAAATATCTCATACTTGAATTTAGATTTTAACATATTAAAAATCTATATAATTATCATTTAAATTATATTTATGAGATTATAACATAAAAAATAAATATTTATATTTCTTTTATTGAAGATGAAATAATAAATAAATTTTCTGGTTGAAATTTAAGATATATTTAATTAATAATATCCATATTTTATTAATTAAATTATAATATAAATATAAATAATTCATATTTAATGTGAAACTAATTTATACTTGAAATAGTAATTAAACTAAAACTAAAAAGGAAATGCCACTTTTTTTTTTCGAAAAATCAAGTGATACTAGGAGATGTCATTTCGTGCCATTTGACCTTTTCCTACAATAGTTCTAACTTTTTTAAATTTGTTTTCTTTAAACTATGATGTTGTCATTCTTTACAAAGAGACTTGAATTTCATACTATAATCACATCCTTGTCAAATCTCATCAAATTTAAAATTGCAAATCGTTAAACATTAGTTTAAATTACTGAAGAAGAAAAATTTTAAATATATAAATATTAAATGAAAAGTTTAACAATTAAGGTAGAAGATGATGGAAACGACATGAAGCGATTCCCTATATATCTAAGAGAGGTGGACAAAGTTCAATTTTAAACTAGAATTTATTGAAAACTAAACTGAACTAATTTTTAGTTAAAAAAATTAAACCGAACTAGTTTTTATTAGTTCGAAAAACCGAATTGAATTAGTGTTATAAATCGCTGCATCGATTTATTATCTGAATCGAATCGAACTGGTTTTAACTTTTTTTCTTCTTAAAAGTCAAATTTTATATAATTACCCTAATTACTTCTAAAAAAATATTATATAATCATTTTTCCACATTTTCAAACTCATATTCATGACAAAAAGAAATAACACGTTAACTTTTAAGCAAATCTAAACATATTACTCATGTTCTAAAATCATGAAGCTAATAACTTAAATTTCAATTCTAACAGTCTACATATAAAATATATTTCTCAAAGCATTTACAAAACATGCAAAGTCAAAGGCTTTTCAAATATTGTTCAAACAAAATACCATCAATTTTGTGAAGTTACTTTCCAAATATGAAAATAGTCTTCACAAATATGATATCTCTAAACTCAAATAATCTCTTCACTTTAAAAGTATTACTTCAAATACAATGATTTCTAAACTCATATAGAAAATAAAATAAAAACAAATGTCTTCAATCGTCAAAATTAATGACGCTAGCAAATGTTGTTGCATAGAGCGCTAGCAAATTGAAACCAACACAAAAAAACTTACCAAATTAATGTTATACTCTTATATTTGCCAAATTAATGTTATAATTGTGAGAACAAGTTGTATAATTGAGAGAAATTGAAATTGAGAAGAAGAGAGAAGAAAACATAAAGTTTAGAAAACGGAGATTAATCAACTGCATCCAGAGAGTGTTATCCGTTTTACATATTTATATCAATTTGAACATTAACTCTCAAAACATAATTATAAGCTTCCTAACTACTTCTAACTATATTATGATATTCTCAACTAACTACAAATCACTTATAATTATATTTAACAATAATTTTAGATTTGTCAGTACAGAAGTATCAAAGTGACTAGCATGTGCAACAAAATAATCAAGAATAAAAATAAAAATTGCAAAGACAATATAAAGAAACTAACATGTGCATTTTTATGTTATATTGGATGATACTTGTATTGTTACATGCAAAAACAGTAAATCAATGTTGTGTTGTAACAGTAAGCTCAAACTAATTCCATTGCAAATAAATAATAATGTTTCTCAGTTCTTCTCAATATGTAATATGTAGTAACTAGTTAGTTGTTAGATTTGGTGAGCATATCTAACAATTGGTCTTTGCAATCTCGACATTTCATTTTGAGAAACAAGCTCCATTTATTTTGCTAAATCCTTTTAAGATTCTTATTATTCCTATAGCCTTAATAATAATATCTAAACTAATTAAGCAAGACGGGTCAAGTTAAATACACAATTCAAATACGTAGTTTGTTACTAAAAGAGCTAGTGTGTCATAGTAATATATTTTTGAAAAATCTATTTAAGATGTTTTCCAAATTAATATTAGAATTGTTAGCTCTACTACAAATAAATGAGAATTGAAAACAAGAATAACAATGTGATCATGTTAGAAACGCAATATATATATATATAAAAGCTACCACCAAGGTAATTAAGCTAGGAGGGTCATTTGTGATCTTGGAACAAAAAACTGTTGATCTGAAGTTGGATAAGCAAGTTCGTGATTGATTGATTGTTGTTTGTGGTTGTGTGCAGAAATGATCTTTCTGCGTTATGTGTATTTTTAACTTGTTGCTATTCAAATTAATGTTTGTAGAGTTAGAGAATAATATTTAAGGTCAAATCAAACATATTAGTAGAAGAGATTATTAATATTAGTTATTATTTTGGGTGAGAATAGGTCAGGTTGGTTAGATGAGACTCTGAAAAATCTGACCTACAATTAATATTTTAAGTTTAAGTCTGATCTACGGTTTATCATAACTTTTTTTCGGTATGGTGATTTGGCCTGAAAGCATTATTCACATTAAAATATTTAAATACTATATTTTATATTTTTTTAAATAAGTTAAACTATGTCTTTATATAAATGGGAAAATAATAAAATTATAATCAAATCTAATAAAATAATAACTTCCACTGCAACAACCTTCTAAGAAAACAAAAAAACAAAATAAATTCATATTTAGTCTCTATACACATCAAACATATTGTTAAAAAATATTATTAATATTAGTTATTATTAGGGGGTGCGAATATGTCAGGTCAGACTTTGAAAAGTCTGAATCTGACCTACAAATAATTTTTTAGGTCTAAGTGTGACCTATGTTCTATCATAGCTTTTTATCGATATTGTAATTTGGTCTGAAAGTCTATTTAAAAACCTTATTCACATTAAAACATTTAAATGTTATATTTTATATTTTTTTTAAATAGGTTAAACTATGACTTTATTTAAAAGAGAAAATAATAAAATTATAATCAAATTTAATAAAATAATAACTTCCATTGCAACAACCTTCCAAGAAAACAAAAAAACAAAATGAATTCATATGTAGTCTCTATACACATATCAAGTTACATGCTCTATCCATACCAATTTCCACATACCAATACAAATGTACATATTTATATATATTAAACAAAAAATAATTTTTCTAACAAAATGATTTTTAAAAAATCTGAAACAAATACCCTTTAAACTCTAAAAAATTATTTTTGGTTTCAAAAAATAAAGTTTCTTGTGAAAGAAACACACTCATTATTACCTCTCAAATAAATATGAAACGACTAGTGATTGTCTAATTGAATAACTACCGAATATGAAATTGCTACCGACGTCTACCGAATATAGAATGACTACTGAGTGATTGCATAATTGATAGACTTTAAAATAGGAAATAATATTATTAATAAATAATAATAAAAATAACATTTATAAATAATAAAATATATATAGACAGACATGATAGTTTTTTTTATAAGTCTAAGTCTGACCTATTTAAATAAATAGATTTTAAAAATAACTTGAGGCTAACATCTTTATTAAATAGGTCAGATCAAGTCAGGTTATAGACCCATGACGGACATTATAATCTATTCTCATTCCTAGTTATGATGTAGTAATAAAGTCAATGGTATAAAGAAACTTTCATTTTAGAACGCCATGAAGAGTAGTTGTTGTTAATTCTCATAATGCCGAATGATAGAGAATATGTGTCTTTATGGCTTTTTCCATATTATTAAACACCTTCTTATTCAACACATGAGGACAGAATTACAATGTCAAAATCTAGGTGGTCTTAAAGAAATACATGAGTAAGAAAAGCAAGACCATAGTAAAAAAATAAATAAATAAAAAACCTTCATAGAACAAATAAAATTGCAATCTTCTCCAAACATCTCCTGAGTTAAATAAAATTATTTTATAAATAGTCCCAAATAATTCAAACATCAACAGAAGTCAAAGCACAGCTGATATGATATGTTTTCTACATAAAAAATCAGCAAGCATGAATACAAATATAGAGAGAAAAAAATTCAGCAAGAATGAATACAAAGCTGAAGCAATTATCATAAAATTACATAAACAAAACCAAATTACATAAAATTTCAACAAATACAACAAAACAATCAAAAGCATAGTACTAATTATGGTTGGAATAAAATGCATCGACTCGAATTTTCAACACACTAGTTTTTCATTTCAAAAGTTTGGGATGGTAAAAGCATAAACACATCTCAAAAGGGTATCAAACAAACAAAATAATGAAGATGAACCAAAATGGTGAATCAACGAAAACAGAGGTGGATGAATACCTGAGAGGAAACGGTGGAAGACGGAGGACGACGAAGGGTGCAAATACACGAAGAGAGAAGACCGAAAAGAGAAATGTTGCGTTAGAATTAAAATTTAAAACTAGTTCAGTTCCCTGTATTATAGTTACAATTCATTGTATTTTATAAAACCAATTCAATTAAAAAATTGATTTAAAAATAAAGTTTAGTTTTTAACTTTTTAAGACCAATTTAATTTTAAAATTGATTGGTTTAATTTTTAGTTTTTTTTCCCACTCCTACCATGCAATACATCATAGGGTTTGTGTCATTTGCAAACATAAATAGGAGAGGTGAGTGTATAGTTAAAAACTAGATGGAGGTGTGAGTATATTTTAAAGAAAACTCAAGGGAGGTGAAAACAATTTTCCTTAATGTTTAAAAATTAGGATGAAAAATGAAAATCAACCAATTGTCAAGAAAGTGTATTTGACCCTTAATTTAATTATAAAAAATTTATTAAAAAACTATTAAAATTTTAAAAATTCTTATTTTAAAAGAACATACATATAATCCGTACAAATATATATACTACCCATTCAAAACAGTAAATACGAACACAAGACTTACATGCAAAAGTTATTTTCATGTGCATTTCTGGGTTCTAGCCTATTTAGTTACATTGGTAGGAATGACTTTATACTGCTATAAATAAACAAAATACAATGACATATCGACCCACAGTGATGTTCAAACTACATAACCATTCAATTGCAGGCACCATCTTCATATCTATTGTCCAAGATGAACATGTTTCTAAGACGTATAGCAGATGCAGGAATAATTCCAATATATCACTTGTTTTGCTTAGCTACAGTTCGCTGAACAGTTGAAACACCATCTACAAATTTTGTCCGGAAAAGAACATTTGCGTTATTGAACATGCCTTCCTTCAGTGACACCACAATAAACTGCAAATCAAAATAAATGAGGTTATTCAACTTGTTGGGTGTGTGGGGTGACATGCACGAAGTTTGAACTGTAAAAGAAAATTGATTTAATAAGTTGTAAAACAAAAAGAAAGTCAAGTTTATGTATCTTGTTGATATCATACAACTACAATCTGATGGTTATTATTTTTTGGAACTGAAAAATAATAAGATTGCATAAAATAAAGAAAATCATGCCACGGTACCATAAACTATCCTACCTGGGAGTGTGGAAAGTGATTTTTTATCATCTTCCCTATGTTTTGTGTGTGACTCAAATCAAGAGCTGCATCAACCTGCAACAGATAACAGTTAATGTTTGGCTGAACCGATAATCGTCGCTTCAAATGTATAAAATACATGTAAAAATAATCATTTACCTCTAAATGGGATCAGCTACATAAATCAAATGACGTAAAATTATAATGTCATGTGAGTCAATAATAAGAAATTAACTATATTGACAAAAATAGTTCATGCACACTATTAATTGTATACACAAATCCAAAAGGAGTGACTGATTTGTGGATGGAGAACCAATGGTTGATCCCTACATAACACATCTTTGTGACTTTTTTTTTTATAATTAGGACAAAAAATACAAACTTTTCATGTATATGGAACTAGAGGGAGTATTATTCTTCATCTCCAAAATTTTATCTATAACCCCACTCCAGCCTATCAAAAGTTACTAAAATAAATTTTTAATTAGTTGTGTATCTTTGTCATGTATATAAAGTAATAAATGGTTTACTGAACTTACGAATATTTTTTTAAAAAATACAATGAAAACAATGCCAGCCAAATTTTCTGCAATATATAATTCTTACCAGAAAAGACAATTGAATCATAATCCCATTTTCCAGTACAATTAAGATTGTATAAAAAATTTACAAGTAAATTCACGTAAAACTTACCTCGTCCAAGATGTATAGTGGAGCAGGTTTAAAAAGAAGCAGTGCCAGAATCAGAGAAAGTGCGAGCAATGATCGCTGACCTCCACTCAGTTCAGACAATGACTGTTTCCATACACTTCCAAATGCAACGCGAACCTCAAGACCATCAAGAAAGCTGCATCCTTCTGGAGGTTCTAACTTAGCCATTGTGCCCGGTAATAGTGTAGAAAATATGGATCCGAAGTCACTAAATTAACAGAACAAAATCATGATACACAATCATTGTTTAATTAAAAAGAAAAATAGAATAATCAATGAATGGCATTGTTAAGAACCAATTCTCCAAAAGCTTAAATTGTGAGATGGTGGCTGGTGAATGTATGGTTTTATATCTAACATAATAACACGTGTCCCTTAATGCAAGAATCCTTTAGGCTGAAAGCGCAGACATTTCACACGGTTTGCCATACCTTATACAGAAATTCCATTTTTTTATCAAAAAGGGTAGGTTGGATTCAATAATCGACCTCTTGATCAATTAGTCACAAAGGCTCTCAACCTACCCTAACAACCAATCCAACTATAAAAAAGATTAAACTTTTAGGTGAAACCTTATGAATGATTTTAATACCTTAGAAAATATATTAAGAGACCAAATTACATGAGAAAAGAAACTTACTTATTCACTTTGATCCAGGTAATATTTAGTGTCTCTTTCTTTTTCTCATCTAGCTCTTCAATCACCTTCTTGATTTTAGACTTGTCATTCTAGGCAAAACAAGAATAGATTGAGCATTTAAGGATGAAAGGTAGAAAATGTTGAAACAGATTAAAAATCACCTCAATTATATTTTTCTTTGACATCAAGTCATTGTACTCGTCTTCTGCCTTCTCAAACATTGCCATTACTTTTTTGTTCACCCTTTTCTCAAGCCTTGATTGTGCAAAACAATAAAAACAAAAGTGTCACCATAGTAAATGAGGAGGATGTGTAAATATAGTTGCACACAAAATGACAAGAATAAAGAAATCATATTTTTAAAGCAACACACCCAGATTGTTCAGCCTGAAGCTTCTCGAGTTCTTCCCTTGCTTTGCCAGGATTACGAGAAGAAAAATCATAATCAGTTCCACTTTTACCAAACAACTGTTTTTCAGAAGCAATCCATGCATGCTTCTCTATCAATTTATCCACCCTCGCAGAACAGTCTTTCTGTTCCATTTCCATTCGTCTTACCTAGAACAAAATAGAATTAGGAGATTGTTCTTTAGCACACAAGTTCTATGGGTATGGACAATTGCAGTTCAAATATTACCTCATTTTCCATCCTCTTCCTTTCAAGATTACTGTCACTAAATTTATGTTCAAGCTTTTTCTGTTCTTTAACAATTCCACTGATTTCCTTGTCACATTGCTTCATTTTCTGACGAACTGCATTCAGCTCTGACCGAGCTTCATCAAGAGTAGACCTTGCAGCAACAACCTACACCTTGGAGGTTTGAGGACACAATTCTTGCTTTAGAGAAAGAGATCAATCAAAATAGTTATTTATGCTTACTTTGGATTTTTGTTCTTCTAGTTCTGAGGAAAGATTACTAATCTGTGTTCCCATTACTGCTAATTGATTCTCCAAGGATGCTTGCTCCTGGATAACAGCTTCCATTTCCATTACAAGCCTCTCCTTTTCATTATCATGTCCCTAAAACCAGCAAGTAACCAATTAATTATCACAATGCAATGACTATTTGCTTATTCTTTACCTTAATTCCTTTAAATTAGATTGTTATTTAATTACAAGCACTGAAATCTTGAAATTCCATCCCAACATTTTTTCTTCAAAGAAAACTTCAAAACCATATCTCCCACTTTTTTGACTTAAGATCAGGACACCGTGAACTTTTTTGCTTAATATTAATACTTGATAATTGAATCCACAATCAAGATCAGCAATTTTTAATATGCCAGTTTATACAAAAATTCGGACAAGCTTACAAGTTAACTCATGAATTTGACAGCCATGAGTGCAACCAGTTGACTGTCACAGAAGGTAGGATTTGACCAGACCCGTTACCCAAACCAATATAATGTCTCTGGATTGATTTGAATTGGGTTTACATAATTTTTTGGGGCTAAATCCAATCCAAACCAACCATTAAAGAAACAGGTTGGTCAATTGGGTCATGTTAAGAAACATAAATTGTCACATTAAACCTAAACGTGGAAATATTTTATACATCCAAAATTTTGAAAAAAAGTTAAATAATACAATAAGCTGAATAACTCTCAAATATAATTCTATTTACTCAACTTAGTCGTAAATATATGTGAATAAAGAAAATTTTAAAAAAGTTAAATGGTTGAGGTCAGGTTACGGGTTCACCAGGTTGGGGTTCAAAATCCGCTGTACAAATCAAAGTACACATAGGGTTTCGAGGGGACAGGTTGGACCATATGACATAAAATTCTCAGACCAAATACTTAGGTATATGTCAGGCTAAGGGTTGGGTCGGGATTACCCAAACTGCTGAACATCCTTGGCAATTATTCAAATGTTATAAATAAGTTCAAATGAGTTGTAGTACGTCAAAAAATAATAACAAATAAATTATAAGTAAGATTTGAAGTATACCTTAAGGTCTTTCGAAGATGACTGCATTTGGGATTTAATCGACTTTATCTTTTTCTCCAAACCTTTTAGCCTACTTTCTCGATTATTGTCATGTTCTTTGATTGATTTCTCAAGTGATGAAACAGTCTTAACACATTTCTCATATAAAAGTTGCTTTTCTTTGACTGCAGATTTTGCTTCTTCAAGTTCTTGCTCAATCTTCTTGACTAATTCTCCAAGCTACAAAGAGAAACAAGATAGGGGTAAAAGGGAGAGGGCAAAGAGAGATAAATAGCAATAACATGGAGAAAAATAATACTGTAACTACACAAAATCAAGGTGAAAAAAATGAATTAATACCTTATGATGCTCATTTTGCTCAGCTCTGCTCTGAAACAATGAAAGATCATATGACTTGAGTTCTAATTGTGCTTTGAGGTCTTTAAATTTTTTCTGAAGAGGAAGTAGCTCTTTGATCTGTTAGCCATGATACAGAGACAAAACAGTAGAAATTGAGATTATGCTAAAACCTTTAAACCATGAGTTTATACAGAAGAAATTGACATAGAAAAATGACTAGGCTCCACAAAATTATGTAAAGTAAAAATAGCAAATCTAAACAAAAATAAAAAACTCCTGATGCAGAATTGAATCATAATTCGAGTTCAATTTCATACATAAAAGCACTACTTATTTCGTAATTTTTTAAATGCATTATGATGACAAATGTCTGTAAACAACTCTAGCTTCTCTTAAGAGCATATATGTTGAACTAATGAATCTAGAGACAAGGTTTAATAGATACTACACCAAATCAACTTGCAATTTCATTGCATGTGTCTTGTCCATGCCATTATCATTAAACTAGTGTCATCATTGTATGTACTGCAGCTTTTTTACTCTCTAAAGTTATTCCATCTCTTGGAATTTTCTTTTTGTTGAACCTTGCTGAGTGCCAACTTACATAACCTATTTTAGAACTCCAATGTCCACAACAAGATGAAATATCATAGTTGAACTGCTGTGGTTAACTAGAATACTTGATTAATAGAATAATCCGTTGAAAATTTCTAACATCAATGATTCAATACAAAAAACCCTTTCTTCTAGTGTTTAAGAGGTGAAAATGGCGTAGGGCTCTTTGGCAGTGTAACATATCAGTGGCATGAGGAATGAAAGAATATGGGTGGGTGGGGGTGGAGGGATTCGTTCTTAACTTTAACTTTTCTTTTTGTAGTTTCTTTGCAGTCCTCGCCTACAACTAGTACTACTAGCAATTTTAGAAGGAGTTTCCACTGACAGAGAGAAATTAGTGCAATTTGTTTCATTGCTGTATTTCTTGTATTTTCTTTATCAAGGAGGATATGGTTGCCTGACACTTTTGTCTTTCTCTACTCTACTGAATTGTTCCCATAAAAAAGTTATATAGTAATGTATCTAACCAATATATATTTGAAACCATCCAACATTAATTATATTACAGAGGTGATTTTCAACACAACATTTCTTGACAAATAGACTTCAAGCTATTGACTCTAACCTATGTTAATTAGGCTCACTGGCTTATCATTCCTTTATGATAGAATCACAGAAAAATAGGAATTTGTGAACAGTAAATGGATAGATGAAATGGAAATTTATTGTTTTATGGAAGAAGGGAAAATTCTGATACAAGGTATAACCCAGAGCAAAGCTCCTCCAGAGAAAATAATATCTCCTAATTCAATGATAATAATAATTATTCATGAGCAATCCCCTACTACCCTCCCTAATTTATTCCCTATGTGTAACTGAAATTCCTAAGATTCACTGAGTTTCTCTGCCCTGTCATTAATAGACGGCTTATTCTCTTTTTTACCCTTGCGGACATACGTTATCCAGACTGCAGATTTGGGCCTTTCACTAGTCTTAGGCCCACTAATTCTATCATTACCGCCATCCGGAACTGCAGCATTGTCCTCAAAGCTGAGAGATGGAAATTGACTTTTTAGTAGTAATTCATCCTCCCAAGTTGTGTCTTCTACAGCTCTTCCTTTCCAACGTACCAGCCATTGTCGCACCAGCCGTCCTTCTTTCATCACTGATCTTGCAGCCAGCAATTCTTCCGGTTCTTCCCCCTCTTCTGCTTCCATTTCTAACCCGTCGGGTAGTTGAGGTTCAGCAGAATAGTCTCCAATAGCTTTCTTGAATTGTGAAATGTGAAACACTGCATGCACTCTACTTCCTTCAGGTAACTTCAACTTATAGGATACTGCCCCTATTTTCTTTAGGATCGGAAATGGTCCAAAGTACCTCGGAGCCAGTTTCTGATTAATCCTTCTAGTCACCGTCTGCTGTCTATGGGGCCGAAGCTTCAAAAATACCCACTCACCCACTTCAAATGAATATGCTTTTCTTTTCTTGTCCGCATACCTCTTCATCTGTTCTTGGGCCCTGTTCAAATGATACTTAAGTTGACGTAAAGCCTCATCACAATCAACCAATTCAGCTGCTACTGCTTCTACTTTCGTTTCTCCCTGTAAATATCTAACCACAGTGGGTGGTTTTCTTCCATACACTGCCTCAAACGGTGTAGTTCCTGTAGACACATGAAATGTGGTGTTATACCACAATTCAGCCCAAGGAATCCATTGCGACCACTCCTTCGGTTGCTCCGATGCAAAACAGCGAAGATATGCTTCTAAACACCGATTCACCACCTCCGTTTGACCATCCGTCTCTGGATGATATGACGAACTCATACTCAACATCGTTCCTTGTAAGCGAAACAACTCTTTCCAAAATAGACTCACAAACAATGGGTCACGATCACTGACAATGGATTGTGGCACCCCATGAAGACGCACCACCTCTTTAATAAAGATTTCAGCCACCTTCCTCGCAGTATATGGATGTTTTAAGGGAATAAAATGTCCATACTTGGATAATCTATCCACCACTACAAAAATTGCTTCAAGCCCCTTCGATTTTGGGAGACCAGTGATAAAATCCATCGAAATATCATCCCAAATTTTCTCCGGAATTGAGAGGGGCTGTAACAAACCCATAGGAGAGGATGCAACGTACTTATGGCGTTGACACACATCGCAACTCTGCACAAATTCCATAACTGCCTTTCTCATTCCTGCCCAATAAAGATTTCCTGCTATCCTTCGATATGTGCGTAGAAAACCTGAATGGCCACCAGTTGGCGATGAGTGAAATTCTTTCAATAATAAAGGTATACAACCAGAATTTGACGATAACACCAGTCTGCTACGGTAGAAAAGTCTCCCTTTGATTAATTGGAAATCTGGCCGGGACGCAGGGTCTTGTTGCAGCTATGTTATCACCTTCTGCAATTGGGAATCATTCATAACTTCCTGCTGAATTTGTTGCTCCTACATACATATCGGAAAAGAAGTAATCCCTTTCAACTCTGCTTCTTCATGCATTCTTGAAAGAGCATCAACAGCTTTATTTTTTGGACCTGGCTACCACTTCGAAGTGATAGCCCAATAATTTTGCTATCCAATTCTGCTGATCAGCCGTAGTGATGCGTTGTTCGAGCAAGTGTCGTAAACTCTTTTGGTCGGAGTACACCACAAATCTTCTTCCCAACAAATAAGGACGCCAATGCTGAACTGCCAACACCAACGCCATCAATTCTTTCTCATACGCAGACTTACTTAAATTATTCTTGGACAACGCCTTGCTGAAGTAGGCTATAGGCTTCTTTTTCTGCATTAAAACTGCACCTATTCCTCTTCCGGATGCATCACATTCAATCTCAAAAGGTTGTGAAAAATCTGGTAATGTTAAAACTGGGGCATGCACCATAACTCTTTTAAGATTCTCAAAGGCCTTCAACTCTTCTGTACCCCAATGAAATCCTTCCTTCTTTGTTAGTTCTGTCAATGGTTTAGCTATCTTTCCATAGCCAACAATGAATTTCCGGTAATAACCGGTCAGCCCCAAAAATCCCCTCACTCCTTTGACATTATGGGGGGTTGGCCACTCCAAAATGCTATTGACCTTAGATGGATCCACAGCCACACCCTGTTCCGATATTACGTGACCCAAATATTCCACTTTCCTACTAGCAAAATTACATTTTTTTTTATTAACGACGAAACAATGGTATTGTAAAATCTCCAGCACTTGATATAAATGTGCTAAATGTTCTTCCCATCCCTTACTATATACTAGGATATCATCAAAAAATACCAAGACAAACTTACGGAGGTGTGGCTTGAAAATCTGATTCATGGTGGATTGGAAAGTGGCTGGTGCGTTCATCAGCCCAAACGGCATCACTAGAAACTCATAATGTCCTTCATGAGTTCGAAATGCCGTCTTATGCACATCCCCTTCTTTCACCCTTATTTGGTGATAACCGGATTTCAAATCAAGTTTTGAGAAAAATTTCGTTCCATGTAGTTCATCCAATAATTCTTCAACTACCGGAATTGGATATTTATCTGCCATTGTAACCTTATTCAATTCTCTATAATCAACACACATCCTCCATGACCCATCTTTCTTTTTAACTAAAATGACAGGACTAGAAAATGCGCTAGAGCTGTTTCGAATTATACCTTGGGTCAGCATGCTCTGAACTTGTTTTTCGATCTCTTCCTTATGGTGGTGAGGATAACGATATGGCCTAACAGTCACAGGACCTGCATCTTTCTTCAATTCAATTGCATGAGTTATATCTCGTTCAGGAGGCAGCCCATTATTCTCTTCAAAAACTCCCTTAAAATTCTCCAACAAGTCTTGAAGCTCTTGTTGTTGATCTTGAGTTAGCTCCTGTAATTCTTCATTTGAAATTTGAACCAATTCTTCTTCCAACAAACTATACAGTGTTACAGTTTGCCCTTGAAGTGCCTTAGAATTAGCCAAGTCTTTTGTGGTAAAGAACTGACCATGTAGTTCCACCATTTTTCCTTCCCATTGAAAATTGATGGTCATTTTCTCCCAATCAAAGGTCACCTTCCCAAACCTTTGCAACCAAGCCACCCCTAAAATCATGTCCAGATCACCCAATTCCAAAACAAAAGCATCAATATTAGTGGTGAAATCATCTAATTGTACTTGCAATTTTCTGCACCTCCCCCTAGTGGACACACGGTGGCTGTCTCCCAACCTTACTCCCATCGATCTTCCTTGTTCCACTGTTAATCCCAACGCAGTAGCAACATGGGGTGAGACAAAATTGTGACTGGTGCCACTATCGATTAAAACCACGATGGAAACCCCCTTTAGACTTCCTTTGAGGCGCAAAGTAGTTGGAGGTGTTTTATCTAAATTTTTCTTTGCTTCAATCATATCAAACAGTCCCATGGAATTGCAATCAAGAACTTCATCCTCATCCTCCAAAGCTTCTATGGCAATCACCTCACCTTCTTCGTTAATCGTCTCGTCGTCTCCCAAAATCACCAATCGGAGCTGTTTTTCAGCACATTGGTGAAGAGGATGATATTTTTCCCCACAACGAAAACACAACCCTCGTGTTCGCCACTCCATCAGTTCTGAATACGGAAGATGCTTGAGGCCACGATTGCGTTCGCCGCTGACTCTTCTCCCCTCATCGTTTCCAGATCTCGCTATATTATGAGAAACGTTTGAGTTTACATTTGAGGCAGATTGAGTCGAACCAGTTTTGCTATATACTGACCCGATTAAGTTATTATTAAACCCACTTCCAGCTCGGGTCGAACCGGGGTTATAATGAATTCCAAATCCTTTCTTTCCGTTGGGCCCCGATCCACTTGGCCCACTTCCCTTCCAACTGCGAAGCCCACCCACACTACCACCTATTGGAATCAGAGACCCGCGTAATTCTGTTTCGACGTCACGAGCAATCTTCATTGCTTGCAATCTGGTTTGTGGATTCAATGTACGCACCTTCAAGCGAATGTGGTTCTTGAGTCCTCCCATGAAGTACCCAAGGTACTGCTCCTCCGGTAGTCTTGCCACTTGTGACGATACATATTCAAAGGTGGTAATGTATTCATCAACTGTTCCCGTTTGTTGCAAATCTTTCAACTCTTCAAAGGGGTTATCACTTTGTCTCCCACCATATCTTTCAATTAACGCTTGCTTCAACTTCACCCAATTCAAATTGTCCTCTGTCTCACGCAACAAATTAAACCAGTGAATTGTTGCTCCCTCCATGCTTAGCTTTGCCAATCTGACTTTCACCTCCTCCGACGTCCCTTGAACTTCAAAATACGTTTCAGCTCGCGTGATCCAGGCCACAGGATCGTCACCATCAAATGATGGTAACTCAACTTTCTTCACTGCCATCTTATACTCTGTCACAGAGTCTTCAGAATGTGCGTCTTGTTCCCCCTTTTCACTTGGTCTGACACATCCCGTAAAAAATTTTATAAATATAATTATAATAATAATAATAATTAATTAATAATAATAATAAATAAAAACATAATAACCCCACTCATTCTCTCTCTTTTCATCTCACTCCCTCACTCCCTCATTTTTCTCATTTCTTCTCTCTCTCCTTCTCCCTCTTCCTCGGCAGCAACCTCTCATCCCCCCTCCATTTTTGGTTCTTTTTTTCCTTCCCTTCTCCTTGATTCTTTCCTCTCTATAATACCCAAACCATTAACCATTATTAAAATGAATTTAACCCCTCACAACCATTGAAAAACGCTATTGGTTAGGATTTTTGGGTTAGAGTTTGTGTTCTAAGGAAGGAAAAGGGTACCCATCTCTTGAGAGCTGTTGATTGAGACTCATTAAGGTAAATGCACAACTCTAATCCTAGTATAAATTTATAGAAAAATGTAGATTTGAGTAAAAATCTTATTCTGTGCTTAGGGTATATTTAAATGATTTTTAGGCTTTCCTAGAGTTAGTTAAACTTTAGAATAATTTTTCTAAAGTCTTGGAAATATTCTTGATGCTCAGATTTGTCAACTGAGACCCTACCGGCTACTCTGAGAGTTGTTGAAGAGCAAACTTAGACAGTTCTCCATAGCTGTGAGTTGACGACGATCATCGTCATATATTTTTATACTGCTATTATTATTATTTTACTTGTTTTCTATATTAAAGTATTTATTGAAAAATTTGGGAAACACAACCTTTGAATTTTATCTCGATTTCGTCAATTATTTGATTTAACGGTCATTGTTATATAATATGTTATTATTTTCATTTACGTATGAGCTACATTATTTAAATCTTGAATTGTTACGCGATTGAGTATGTTTTTCATGATTTACGATGAAATGATTTTTAATACGTGTTTTGAGAAATCGGTGTTATAATTATTAAATCGTTAACTGCGTTAGGTGCACCTAGTTACCACGTGTTGATTAGGGAAAGTTAACCGTTAGATGGAGCCGCCCCTATGAGAGAGGTCATCCGTAGGAGGAGAGGGCTATCAACGAGATGTAAACTCCCTAATTGATATGCGATGATGCGTTGCGGAATTGAGAGGAGAGGGCCATCCGTTAGATGGAGCCGCCCCTAAGGGAAAGACCACCCTTAGGAGGAAAGGGCTATCAATGAGATAAAGCCGCCTCTTGGTTCTAAAAATTTGTATTGTTACTGGTTTGGTTTTTATGAGGATTTTAAGGTTGTTCATTTGGAGTTCGTTTCGTTATTCATTGAATTTTTAATATTTTTGTTAAGCGATTAAACAATTACTCGTGCCTTTTGTGTTTCTCTTCTAATTGATGGTGGTTGTTGTCTCCTCACTAAGTATTTGTGACTTACACCTGTATGTTGCTTATCTTTTTCATATTCGCAGGCAGCTGAGTAGAATCTGTTATTTGATTCAAGTCTCAATATTTCTTTTGGTAGGCCTCTTTGATCGAGGACCATTTTTGTAACAGTTGTTGAGTCTATGTAATTGCAGCTATTTTGGAGTTTAGAAAGTCTATTTATTTTTTGGGAAGTGTATTAAGCAATTTAATTATGTTATCTGAATTATGACTGGATTGAAAACTGAATAGGGATTTTACAAAATTTGGGAATGTTGAAGTTACAGAGGATACTCTGTCGAAATTTCGAGAAAAGCATATATATATTTTTAAATGGTTAAAGAGCGATTTAATTGTTAAGTTAGTAATAGGCTTGCCAGGCTAGGAGTACAACTTGTGCGCCGGTCACACCATTTAAATTTCGGGTCGTGACAAAGTTGGTATCAGAGCTCGGTCGTAGGTCCTAATAGCTGCAAACATAAGGTGATAATAGATTCTTGTTAGTAAATTGTGAACCCGGGCACAACTTACTTATAAGAGCTATTAGCACTTTATGAGAGTCTTATCTGTTGTCTGAATCTGTGTTTAAATTCATCATCACAATCTTACCACAATTTCTTGTCGTCTTATTCAATCTTTGATTAATGTTGTTCGAATAGGTGAGAATGCCACCAAAGACTCGGAATCCTACTATAAGGGAAATTGTTGATGAATCAATTTCCCAAGCTCGAGGTGCTCGTCAACGAGGTCGTGTTTCAGTTCGTGCTCGAAATAGAGGTAGAGCTAATGTTGGCGGACGTGGTTTGAATGCTAATGTTGAGGTACCTAGGAGGAGGCGCGAAAATCCAGCCATGGAAGAGTTTGCTGCTGGTTTGCAAGGATTACAACAGGTTGTGCAACAACTTGTTGGGGTTGTCGTTGGACAACAACAAGAGGGTGATCAAAGACATGAAAATGTCAATGGTCAACAAGAGGTTAGACAAGCTGAGCATCAGACGACTACTGCAATGAGGGGTATTGAGGTTACTTTACCAGATTTTATGAAGCTTAAACCCCCTACTTTTTCTGGGTCCAGTGCAACTAAGGATCCACAACAATTCATTGACAGTCTAGAGCGGCTTTGGAGAGCATTGGGTTGTTCTGAAGTAAGAGCAGTAGAATTGACATCATTTCAGCTAATAGGTGTGGCACGTGATTGGTTTGATATAGTGTCACGCGGTAGACAAGTGGGGTCACTTCCGTTAGCATGGAGAGAGTTCTCTCAGTTGTTCATGGCTCGTTTTCTTCCAGAGAGTGTTAGAGATGGATTAGCTCATGAGTTCGAGCGTTTAGAGCAAACGGAGGGTATGACAGTTTCAGAGTACAGTGCTCGTTTTACTCAGCTCTCTAGACATGCTCCTTATCCTATCACTGAGGAGATGCGTGTTAAGAGGTTCATTAGAGGACTGAAGGATTATTTATTTAGATCGGTGGTTGGATCTAATTGTTCTACTTTTGCGGAGGTTTTGAGTTTGGCCCTTTTGATTGAGCAACGACAGAAGGAAAAAGGAGGCAATAGACAAGATTCACATAAGAAGCAAAGGATTGAAGGATCTTACAGTAACTACTCAAATCGCGGTGGTGGATCTATGTTTGGTTATCAGGGGAAACAAAGACTCATGTCTCAAAGGGGTGGTCATAGTGGGCAGTCTTCTGGGACAATGCAGATTCGTAGATCAGATTCTGGAGCAGCATCACAATCCACTTTCCCTCAGAGACATTCTGGTGTTTCAGCTACACGATGTTCTACTTGTGGTAGGTTTCACTTCGGGAGTTGTTCTAGAGATGGTAATGCTAAGGTGTGCTACCAATGTGGCCAAATAGGTCACATTAGGAGGGATTGTCCTGTAGACACGACACATCCATCCTCTAGTTATGCATCAGCACCAACGACTTTGGCATCTCCTCAGACTCATTCTGCACCTATGCGTCAAAGTGGAAATTCTTATGTCAGAGGTTCAGGAACATCTCAGCAGGGAGGTAGAGGATTTGGTGGTAGATGTCAGTTACCAGCAGGAAGAGGTCAGGCTCGAGTGTTTGCTTTGACACGTCAGGATGTTCAGACATCCAATGCAGTAGTTACAGGTATACTTTCTATTTGTTCTAGAGATGCACATGTTTTGTTTGATCCTGGAGCTACACATTCTTTTGTATCCTAGTGGTTTTGCTACTCGTCTTGTAAAAGTTTTTATCTTCTTTAGAAGAACCTTTAGTTGTAGCTACACTTGTTGGAGGAA
>JBBPBR010000007.1:40464988-40483045 GCA_037974775.1 Cicer pinnatifidum
TCAGACATCCAATGCAGTAGTTACAGGTATACTTTCTATTTGTTCTAGAGATGCACATGTTTTGTTTGATCCTGGAGCTACACATTCTTTTGTATCCTAGTGGTTTTGCTACTCGTCTTGTAAAAGTTTTTATCTTCTTTAGAAGAACCTTTAGTTGTAGCTACACTTGTTGGAGGAAGTTTGCTTGCTAAGTCGGTGTATCGTCCTTGTAATATAACTATTGATGGCAAGGTGTTGCCGGTAGATTTAGTAGTTATTGACTTGATAGATTTTGATGAGATTTTGGGTATGGATTGGTTGGCTTTTCATCATGCCACTTTGGATTGTCATAACAAAGTAGTGAAATTTGAGATACCGGGGAAATCAATCTTCTCGTTTCAAGGAGAACGTTGTTGGGTACCATAGAACCAAATTTCAGTCTTGACAGCTAGCAAGTTAATGATAAGAGGTTGTCAAGCGTACTTAGCCTTCGTAAGGGATACACAAGTGGCTGAAGAGAAATTAGACAAAATTCCAATAGCATGTGAGTTTCCAGATGTTTTTCCGGAAGAACTTCCTGGGTTAAAACCTGATAGGGAGATCGAGCTTTCTATAGACTTAGTTCCTAACACTCACCCTATATCTATACCTCCTTATCGTATGACACCAACAGAACTTAAAGAGTTCTGAGAACAACTTCAAGATCTTCTTGATAAGGGTTTTATTCATCCAAGTTCTTCTTCTTGGGGAGCACCAGTATTATTTGTAAAGAAGAAAGACGGATCCATGCGGCCATGTGTAGACTACCGACAGTTGAATAAAGTAACTGTGAAGAATAAATATCCGTTACCCCGCATTGATGAGTTGTTTGACCAACTTCAAGGAGCTCAATGTTTTTCTAAGATTGATTTGTTGTCGGGGTATCAGCAGTTGAAGATTAAGAGGGATGACATAACGAAGACAGCTTTCCGCACGCGTTATGGTCATGTTGTGTCTAAGAATGGAATAAGCGTTGATCCAAGTAAGGTGGAAGCAGTCCAGATTTAGCCCAGACCTACCACAGTGAAGGAGATTCGGAATTTTCTTGGTTTAGTCGGTTATTATTGACGTTTTGTGAAGGATTTCTCAAAGATTGCATCTTCGTTAACTAGGCTGATTCGAGATTGCTTAGTGACAGCTCAAAGTAGGCAAAAATCTTATTCTGATAAGAGACGTCGTCCCTTAGAGTTTTCAGTGGGAGAACATGTATTCCTACGAGTCTCGCCAATGAAAGGAGTTTTGCGATTTGGTAAGAAGGGGAAGCTAAGTCCAAGATTCATTGGACCATTTGAAATTTTAGAAAGGGTCGGACCGGTAGCGTATCGCTTGACACTTCCACCAGATCTCTCGGGAGTTCATCCAGTTTTTCATATTTCGATGCTTCGGAAGTATCTTTATGACCCTTCTCATGTGATTAATCATGAAGACGTACAGTTAGATGAGAGTCTATCATACGTTGAGCATCCGATAGCTATATTAGATCGCCAAGTGAGACGTTTACGCTCAAAAGATATTGTTTCAGTAAAAGTCCTTTGGCGTGGTCCATGCGATGAAGAAACAACTTGAAAATCCGAAGAAATTGTCCGTGCAAAGTACCCACACTTATGTTGAAACTCAAGGTTAATGGTATTTATTAAATAAATTCAAGGACGAATTTTTATAAGGGGAGGAGATTGACACATCCCGTAAAAAATTTTATAAATATAATTATAATAATAATAATAATTAATTAATAATAATAATAAATAAAAACATAATAACCCCACTCATTCTCTCTCTTTTCATCTCACTACCTCACTCCCTCATTTTTCTCATTTCTTCTCTCTCTCCTTCTCCCTCTTCCTCGGCAGCAACCTCCCATCCCCCCTCCATTTTTGGTTCTTTTTTTCCTTCCCTTCTCCTTGATTCTTTCCTCTCTATAATACCCAAACCATTAACCATTATTAAAATGAATTTAACCCCTCACAACCATTGAAAAACGCTATTGGTTAGGATTTTTGGGTTAGGGTTTGTGTTCTAAGGAAGGAAAAGGGTACCCATCTCTTGAGAGCTGTTGATTGAGACTCATTAAGGTAAATGCACAACTCTAATCCTAGTATAAATTTATAGAAAAATGTAGATTTGAGTAAAAATCTTATTCTGTGCGTAGGGTATATTTAAATGATTTTTAGGCTTTCCTAGAGTTAGTTAAACTTTAGAATAATTTTTCTAAAGTCTTGGAAATATTCTTGATGCTCAGATTTGTCAACTGAGACCCTACCGGCTACTCTGAGAGTTGTTGAAGAGCAAACTTAGACAGTTCTCCATAGCTGTGAGTTGACGACGATCATCGTCATATATTTTTATACTGCTATTATTATTATTTTACTTGTTTTCTATATTAAAGTATTTATTGAAAAATTTGGGAAACACAACCTTTGAATTTTATCTTGATTTCGTCAATTATTTGATTTAACGGTCATTGTTATATAATATGTTATTATTTTCATTTACGTATGAGCTACATTATTTAAATCTTGAATTGTTACGCGATTGAGTATGTTTTTCATGATTTACGATGAAATGATTTTTAATACGTGTTTTGAGAAATCGGTGTTATAATTATTAAATCGTTAACTGCGTTAGGTGCACCTAGTTACCACGTGTTGATTAGAGAAAATTAACCGTTAGATGGAGCCGCCCATATGAGAGAGGTCATCCGTAGGAGGAGAGGGCTATCAACGAGATGTAAACTCCCTAATTGATATGCGATGATGCGTTGCAGAATTGAAAGGAGAGGGCCATCCGTTAGATGGAGCCGCCCCTAAGGGAAAGACCACCCTTAGGAGGAAAGGGCTATCAATGAGATAAAGCCGCCTCTTGGTTCTAAAAATTTGTATTGTTACTGGTTTGATTTTTATGAGGATTTTAAGGTTGTTCATTTGGAGTTCGTTTCGTTATTCATTGAATTTTTAATATTTTTGTTAAGCGATTAAACAATTACTCGTGCCTTTTGTGTTTCCCTTCTAATTGATGGTGGTTGTTGTCTCCTCACTAATTCTTTGTGACTTACCCCTGTATGTTGCTTATCTTTTTCAGATTCGCAGGCAGCTGAGTAGAATCTGTTATTAGATTCAAGTCTCAATATTTTTTTTGGTAGGCCTCTTTGATCGAGGACCATTTTTGTAACAGTTGTTGAGTCTATGTAATTGCAGCTATTTTGGAGTTTAGAAAGTCTATTTATTTTTTGGGAAGTGTATTAAGCAATTTAATTATGTTATCTGAATTATGACTGGATTGAAAACTGAACAGGGATTTTACAAAATTTGGGAATGTTGAAGTTACAGAGGATACTCTGTCGAAATTTCGAGAAAAGCATATATATATTTTTAAATGGTTAAAGAGCGATTTAATTGTTAAGTTAGTAATAGGCTTGCCAGGCTAGGAGTACAGCTTGTGCGCCGGTCACGCCATTTAAATTTCGGGTCGTGACATGGTCGTTGCTCTAACAACCTCGTGAACTCGCTCATCATCATTTCGCGAAATTCCTTCAACTCCTGGCGAACAGATTTTTCCACTGCTGAGAGTCTTGCTTCAACTGTTTCCATTCGATCTGACAACTTCGGTGGCATGTACAACGTACAAAAATCACTGGTACTTCTCGAAGATCCGGCAGGTCGGACCAATCGCTCATCATCATTTCGCGAAATTCCTTCAACTCCTGGCGAACAGATTTTTCCACTGCTGAGAGTCTTGCTTCAACTGTTTCCATTCGATCTGACAGCTTCGGTGGCATGTACAACGTACAAAAATCACTGGTACTTCTCGAAGATCCAGCAGGTCGGACCAATGATAGAATCACAGAAAAATAGGAATTTGTGAACAGTAAATCGATAGATGAAATGGAAATTTATTGTTTTATGGAAGAAGGGAAAATTCTGATACAACGTATAACCCAGAGCAAAGCTCCTCCAGAGAAAATAATATCTCCTAATTCAATGATAATAATAATTATTCATGAGCAATCCCCTACTACCCTCCCTAATTTATTCCCTATGTGTAACTGAAATTCCTAGGATTCAATGAGTTTCTCTGCCCTGTCATTAATAGACGGCTTATTCTCTTTTTTACCCTTGCGGACATATGTTATCCACACTGCAGATTTGGGCCTTTCACTAGTCTTAGGCCCACTAATTCTATCACTTTATGTTAAGTTGCAAAAGCAAACACAGACAAATAAAACAACGTAAGTTTTGTTTCACAATAGCAGTTACTAAAGTAATATGCAATTTGGTTTAACAATGTAAATTCCATATCTTACAGGCTTTTCTAAATGTAAGTTTCCATGTCATTTAGAAAAAACAGGTGTTGAAGGACTACCTTTGCCTCAATCTCTGATAACCTACTTTGATGCACTGAAAGTTTTGACTCAGCTTCAGCCACAGCATGAAGTTGCCTCAGTAGATCACCGCTTCCCCTGTTACATCAAACCCATCATAACATACCAAAAAGTATATACGACAAAATATCATCAGATACAAGCATTCAATAACTAAGTGACTGCATCACTTAGTAGAGAACAGAACCTGTAAAGTTAAATAAAAGTTGTCAAAATATTCTGTCATCTCTGGTGACAGTCAAGATATGTATCCTGCAGTGAGATTTTAACAATTTAAACAAGATAGAGTCATACTTCCTGCTTCCCCCAGTCAAAAGACCACTTGGCTGAAATATATCTCCTTCAAGAGTGACACTAGTGGTGTGAATCTCCCGACTAAATGCGACCTATTAGACATCCAACAAAATGCAAGTGAAATTGAGCATCTATACCGGTGGGTGAGAATTGATCATATATCAGATTAGACAAAAAAAAAATGAAGTATCAAAGTGGAAAGAATTTGCAATCACCTATTTGAGTGGAGCAATATGTGACAATTTTAAAAGCAACTATATTTTAGATTAGGTAGATATACAGTAATGAAATACAAGACATGACATGATGAAAACACAAAACGGGATAACTTCTTATGAGAGTCCAATCCAACTTTACATGAGATAACTTCCCTTAACCCTTCAAACTCTAATGATTCAATTTCTAAACATTCCCATGCACACGAACCAGAATCCAGCACACCATCACTTTATGATGATCTCCATATTTCAATTGCCCTAAGGAAAGAGACTAGGACATGTACCAAGTCAGGGGGAGTAACGGTCTTTATCAAACACTCCGAGTCAGGGGGAGTAGCAGTGGTATTGGTATATGAGGATAACATTATAGTGATTAGTGACGATGAAAAGGAGCAACAACTGTAAGGACGACATCTAGCCAAGGAATTAGAAATTTAAGACCTTGGGGAAATTGAAATATTCCATGGGAATTGAAGTGGCCCACTCCAAGAAAGGGATTTTCATATGCCAACAAAAATACATCACTGACCTTCTAAAAGAAACAGGTAAGACAGTGTGCAAGCCTGCAAGCACACCAATAGATCCAAATTTAAAGTTGAGGAATACAAAAGAACATATTGCAGTTGACAAGGAAACGTGTCAAAGATTAGTTGGAAAACTTATATACCTCTCACATACTAGGCATGATGTTGCCTTCTCTATAAGCCTAGCCAGTCAATTCATGCACAAACCAAAGGAAGTCCACTTGCAAGCTACACTCAGAATCGTGCAATATTTGAAAGGAACACCAGAAAGAGGAATTTTGTTCAGAAGAAATGGAAATGTGGGTCTTGAAGCCTCTACTGGTGTTGACTATGCAGGATTGATTGTGGATAGGAGATCGACTACAAGATATTGCACTTTCTTAGGTGGGAACCTTGTGACTTGAAAGAGTAAAAAAAAAAGTGGTATTCAAATCCAACACTGAAGCAGAATTCAGGGCGATGGCACAAGGGATATGTGAACTATTATGGTTGAAGATCATTTTGGAAGACTTGAGGATAAAATGGGATGAACCAATGAGACTTTATTGTGATAACAAATTTGCTATTAGCAGTGACCACAATCCAAACAACACAATTGAAGCAAGCATATTGAAGTTGATAGACAGTTCATCAAAGAAAAACTCAATAATGACCTAATTTGTGTTCCTTATGTCTCCTCCAAAAGCAACATTGCAGATCTTCTAACTAAGGGGATGAATAGCAACAACTTTGAAAGGATTGTTGCCAAGTTGGGAATGGAGAACACCTATTCACCAACTTAAGGGGAGTGCCAAAATTGTTATTATTATAATTATTATTATTATTATTATTATTATTATTATTATTACTTTTATTATTGAAAAATGTCTCAATTTTAGGGATTTGATTGTATAGAGTCCTAATTATGTTTCCTTAATTATCTTGCAATCCTTGTGTGTGTGTATTGTATTGTCAGCATATTTAATTTAATAAAATATATTTCCCTAATTCCTGAGAACAAATAAAACATAAAGTCTAGCAAACTTAACAACAAAACTAGCTCCTAACTAACTTCGTACTTCAATCCTAACAAACTCCCTTTATTCTAGGACCTAGCAGTTTCCTTCTCCTTCTATAACTAAAGCCACTACTCTGTTTTTACAAACTAACAAATCTGAATGCCATTCTACAATTTCTTCTTATGTATTCAATTATGCATTTGAGTCTCCTCAACAACTAACCTAACTAATCCTTATTCCTCACTACTTTATTTAACTCTTATATCCTAACAGTCACCAAACATTTCTACATAAAAAGGGCAACCAAGTGCTAGTCAAAGTGAACCCATTATAGGTCTATAAGGCGGCCTTATCTTGCAATAAGTTATTCAGTTATTGATGGACCAATAACATGACCGTCAAGCTATTAAGTGATAAATAAATACATGATGTGAAGAAATGCATTTAAAGTACAACATGTAGATACCCTTAATGAACGATTTACACCTCAATGTTAATTTTTTTTCATGGACATCAATGTTAAATTATTAAGCCTACATATAACTCAGCATGAAAAAGAGTTGTAGCTTGTTACCTGCTTTGCAGCATCGATAGTTTTGCATACAAAAGTGGAGCCAAAGACATGTTGGAGTAATTCAAAATGATGTGTAATTAGTTAGTTAGGATTTGGTTAAGAGTTAGTTAAGTTGGTTGATGTAAAACAGCCTCCAAACTAATGCTATAAAAGGCCAAGATCAATCCATGAAGAGTAGAAGTGTAATGCTGTAATGCAGAACAAAAGATTGATGTGCAGTGTAAAAGATCAATCCTTTTAGCAGAAGAAGATCAATCTTATGAAACCAGAAGATCAATCTTTTCAGTTTCTGTTTTTCATTTCTTTCTCTTTTCTTCTCAATTCCAATTCCTCTCAATTATACAACCTGTTCTAACAAATGGCATCCAAAGCTTGGGTTATAGACCTTGGGAAACACGAGTGAAAGTGTGAGGGGAAATCAAAATTGGGAAACACAAGGGTGAGTGAAAGAAAAAAAAGAAGAAATGAATGGAGGAGGATTTCCATCGAATTTGCTAATTCTGGATGGGAAGAACTGGGAGAGGTGGTCTGCATCAATGAGATCGTTGTTGGGAGCTCAAGAAGTGTTTGAGATTGTTCAAGATGGCTATGAACAAATTGGTGCGAATCCAACCGAAAGACAACAAACAACTTTCAAAGATTGCAAGAAAAGGGATTGCAAGGCATTGTTTTACATCCAGCAAAGTGTGGATTCAAACAACTTTGAAAGGATCTCAAAGGTATCTACAGCAAAAGAAGCATGGGACATTTTGGTGAAGTATTACAGAGGTGATGAAAGAACCAAGAAAGTGAAGCTCCAAATGCTAAGAAGGCAATATGAATTGTTGCAGATGAAAGAAGATGAAGGTGTGGCAGATTACTTCAACCGTGTGCAGGTTGTTGTTAATCAGATGAGAACAAATGGTGAATCATTAACTGAAGTGACAGTTATTGAAAAGATTCTTAGAACGTTAACACAAACATATGATCACATAGTGGTGGCAATTGAAGAATCAAAGGATCTTGATAAGATGAAGATGGAGGATTTGCAAGGCTCTCTTGAAGCTCATGAACTGAGATTAAGAGAAAGATGTGCAGCAACCTCAATGTCACAAGTGCAGGCCCTGCAGGCTCAAGTTAGCAAGAAGACCAATCAAGGTGATGTGAAGCACAAGAAAGGAAAAGGTAATTTCAAGTGGTACAAGAAGTATGATTATGATGAAGAGACAGATGATTCCGATGAAGGGTTTGGAAGTTCAAGAGATCATGATAAAAGTAACAACAGCAGTAAGAATTTGAATGGCAAGAAGAAATTTAACAAGAAAGAAATCCAATGTTACAATTGTCAAAAATGGGGGCATTTTGCAAATGAGTGCAAATCCAAGAAAGTCCAAAGAGAGGATGATGATGCTCAAATGGCAGTTGAGCATTCAGATTTAGATGATGTGTTATTGATGGCAATAGCAAACGAAGATCGCTCCGGAAAAAGTGTTAAAAACAAAGATCGTTTTGGAAAAAGTGTTGAAAGCAAAGATCGTTCTGAAAAAGGTAAAGAACGTTCTTCTTATCAGTTTTGGTTTCTTGATACCGGTTGCTCGAATCACATGACTTTCCATAGAGATTGGTTTGTAAGCATTGATGAGAAGGCAAAAGGAGATATTAGATTTGCAGATGGCAGCAAAGTAACTGCAGAAGGAGTAGGAAATGTGTTGATTCAAAGGAAAGATGGCAAGCAATATTTCATATGTGATGTGTTGTATGTGCCAAGAATGAAGAACAATCTGTTAAGTCTTGGACAGCTACTTGAAAAGGGATATTCAATGAGGATGAAGCATGGTGAAATAAAGATGTTTGATAGTGCAAACAGGTTTGTATTGAAGGCACCATTGTCCAAAAATAGAACCTTCAAAACACCATTGTCAAATAGATCCTTAAGAATGATGGAGGTTGAAGGATTGGATGAGATGTTGAATCCAAGTGAATGTGATGTTAGTACCCCAACTATTCAACCTCACACAGCTTGTAGAACTACAAATAAATGGAAAACAATCAATCCCAAAGTAAGAGCAAGAGTTTTTGTAGGCGATGTTGAGCAAGGGAACAAGCATGTTAATGTTCCAGCCACTGTTTCTATTGTGCCAAGCAATAGAATAAAGGTCCCTGGAATTTCTATTTGCAGAAAGAAGGAAGCGATTGGGCTAGATGATGATAGTAATGATGGTAAGAGTGAGGTCCAAGGAAAGCTAGTAGATGCAACTAGGACTCATGTTGCAGCTCATAGCAATAAGGCAAGAGTTGTTGAATGTTTGGCTTGCAACAAGGCTGATTTGCAGCAGCTGGACAAATTGTTGGAAGATGACATGAAGGTGATAATAGGGATGAAATCTGAAGCATTAAAGACTGCAATTGGTCAAGGCGGCAAAGGGAAAAAGGCTGATGCGTTGTTAACCATGAGTGTCGTGACTAACGAATGCATGATTTCGGTGAAAAGTGCAGATTGTGAGAGATTGTTGAATCAAAGAGCTGAGATAAAGATGAAGTCTAAGAAGATCAAAGACTGCTGGAATAGATCTACAAAGTGCATGAAAATGTGCTATCGGTGTGGTGAAGAAGGACATTTTGCTCAAAAATGCGCAAGACATTCAAGTGTTCATAGAAAAAGCAATCATTTGGAAACAAGTTTTCACTTATTAAGCGATCAAGTGATGAAAGGAAGGATGAGATTAGAGGACTGCAGTATGAGTGATCAAAAGGAAGGCATCCTAACTAAAAGCTTGAAGAGGGTGAAGTTCAAATAGATTAGGAACAATCTTGTATTAATGTCAATTGAATCACTTTGAATTAGGGGGCATGTTGGAGTAATTCAAAATGATGTGTAATTAGTTAGTTAGGATTTGGTTAAGAGTTAGTTAAGTTGGTTGATGTAAAACAGCCTCCAAACTAATGCTATAAAAGGCCAAGATCAATCCATGAAGAGTAGAAGTGTAATGCTGTAATGCAGAACAAAAGATTGATGTGCAGTGTAAAAGATCAATCCTTTTAGCAGAAGAAGATCAATCTTATGAAACCAGAAGATCAATCTTTTCAGTTTCTGTTTTTCATTTCTTTCTCTTTTCTTCTCAATTCCAATTCCTCTCAATTATACAACCTGTTCTAACAAGACACACTCCATTGCATTCTAGAACAAACAGGATATTTAGTTAGAAAAAATTTAATTTAAAATTAAATTAAACTAAATAAAAATAAATCCGAACATCAAAATGAATCAAATTTTCCAGACAGCTGATCAATACATCCAGCAAGATAAAGACAATGCTTTCAGTGCCCATGTAAGCATCAGATATAAAATAAAATTTAAAATTAATACTTTTGAAATAAGTGCTGTAAATGTTACTATATAATTTATAAGTTGAAATTCAAAGAAGCAAACCTTCAATTCTTCTTCATAACCAACCAAAGAAAGCGCAATTTCCGCATTCTCCTTGCCCACCTGCAATGAAATTAACCACGGTCTTCAGTCAAGCTAATTAAGTAATCAAGACACTCACTAGTTAACATTAAATAAAATAAAAAACACAGATATAAAATTGCAGTCACCTACCAATCTAACAGCAGCTTGTTGAACTCTGGAAGGAACAATATAGGATTGTATTTTGTTCAGAGGTATAATTGTCACTCTTCTTCTAAGATTGCCATTCTGTAATAATTGCTTTCCAGTACTTTCTGTGTCAACTACAACATTAAACAACTTTCCACCAGCTGTAACCTGAAAATGGTCATATTCAAGCCATTAATATTAGAATATTCATTGATAAATTCATATATATGTTATCGCGCTATCTACCTCTAAGGCAGTCACTGTGGACCTATCTCTCACTTTGATGAGTTTTGCAACAACTCCCTTCACCTTTGACCTATCAAAGTTCTTGACAGGATCACGGTATGTAAAGTCAACATTAGCCAGGTATACTGAAATATCACGTATTTCATCCTTCAACTTTTGCACACAATCCCTCTCAGATTCACGCTCCTGGAAGTCATTTCAAGAAAAAATTACTTAAGTGAGACTTGTGAACCTCTTTAGATTGAAAAGGAAAAAAAAAATATCAATTGAAAAATACTAACAGAAGAGAAACCAATCAAACCTTTTGCAAAGCTTCCATCTCACCCTCTTTATAAGGAAGAGACTCCAATCCTGTTTTGATATTTTCAACATCCTTTTTTCTAGCTTTCAACTCATTTTCCACAGAAGTAGCTTCATCCTGCTTTGACCTTAATTGATTTTTTTTCTCTTTTAGTTCCTTTTCACAATGGCTAATTTTGGTTTTCAGCTGTTTCAACTCTGTTTCAGCACTCCCAACTGCTATCTTTGCATCGCCTAGTTGATCCTCTAGGCATTTATCCTCATTACCACTGCTCTTGCCAGCTAAAACACCCTATTAATAGTTTTGAGCAATAGGATAAATAAAACACCCCAATAAAACAGATCCCACACATAGACATCATAGATCCTGACAACATTAAGCCAGCACATGCTTCTTTTACCTGGTATTCCTTTTCATGCTCCTCCACGCTCTTTGAGAGCTCCTCAACTCTATTTTTCAAATCAGCTGCCCCCTCTTCAGCCTTTTTAATGGCAGAGGCTTTCTCTTCTACAGATTGCTTCAATTCTTCAATATTTTTAACAATCTATAAAATATCAAGGTTCAAAATCCAAATATCAGGTTCACAAAAATGGAAAAGATTAAAAACATAAGTAGCATAATTGTTTTCAAAAAAGACAGTAATACTCTTGAAGTTGAGCAAAGAATGAATCCCTAACACCACTAACATACTTTTCCTTTGTTGACTTCTTCACTCCTCAGAGTGTCTTCTTTATTATTTAGTACAGATGTTTCCTTCACAAGCTCCTGCGAAAGATCATCTACCTTCTTTGACAGAGATTCCATTTCCCCACCCATGCTTGCTTCCTTCTCAGCAGTCAACTGAGCTATTTTTGTCTCCATTTCCTTTACTTCCACCATAGTTGTCTTAGAAATGTCATCAATCTCAGCTATCTTGGCTTTTACTTGTTCCACCTCAGACATAGCCTTGTCTTTAATACTCTCTGCTTGAACATACTCATAAGCAATACAAAATCTTCTCAGCCTATCTAACTCAGCATTACAATTAGCCCATTGCATGTACTGCGTCCTTTCTTTCCTCAATTTCTCCAAAGCCGGAAGTATCTCCTGATCAAGAAGCTTGTTGATCTCATCAACCTTACTCTGCTTCTTTTCAAGAGTTTTTAGAGTTGCCTCTTTCTTTGTCTCGTACATTCTTGTCCCCGCAGCTTCCTCAAGCATAGACAATATCTCTGGCGGTTTCATATTTAAAACCTTAGTGATGCGCCCTTGCATGATAAGAAAATGTGGATTGTTAACGTTTAGTTGCACAGAATGGAAAAGGTTTTGGACTTGAGGTGGCTGTGCAAGTTTCCCATTTATCAAATATTTATTCCTCCCTCCAACCACAATCTGCATTGCACCCCATCAAATCACATAAAGAATGAGATTTTGCATAGCTGTGTAGTAAATAATTCAATTTTGAATTTAATTGCAATAGTTAATTAAAAGATAGAGAGACAGTAAACCAATTCAAGCACCAGCTAAGCCTAAAACCCATTTCGCATAATTTTTTAAAATTTTCAGCTATCTCTGTTTTATTAACCATGTTATTTGTGTGAAGTATTCACCAACTTCGCTGATAACTAAACTCTGCCACGGAACCTAACTAGCCACATTCGGTGGGTCTCCCCTCCCAACCACAATATTTTCATCCACACAAGACTCCAAAATGATACCCTCTTGAGTCTGACCATTCATTCACTGGTCACTTGGTTTGGGAGTTTGGGTGATGATGAGTGGCCGTGTGTGAGTCAAAGTGCTACATTGGTATTTTTTTAATATTTATTTGGAGCCCAGTTGTAATTCTATTAGAAAAGAATAATCCTTCCAAAGGATTTTTTTACCATAATATTCCTTTTGAAAAAACTTAACTAAATTGTCTTAGTTTCAAAAGTTGTTACCAAAATGTCCTACTTTTTAGAGTTAGTGGAAAAACTCTCCCTGGAGTAGCGAACTGTTAAAGAGGCTAAAATTTCTCCCCTAGTAGGAGGTCGCATCCTCAGTCAGCGACCTCCCAAAGAGTTTTTCAAATTCGTTTTTTAATTGTTTTTACATAATTTAAGTAATTTTTAAATAATAATAATAATAATAATAATACATTAATAATAATAACAATTACTATTATTATTATTAATTATTATTATTATTAATTATTATTATTAATGTATTATTATTATTATTATTATTAATAAGAAAATACATTAATAATAATAATAATTATATTAATAAGACAAATTACATTAATAATATAAAACAAAATACATTAAATTAAAATAGGAAATACATTAAATTAAAATAAGAAAATACATTAAATAGAAAAATTACATTAATAACATAAAACAAAATACATTAAATTCATTAAAAAAAATACATCTTATTAATGTCCACCTAAATGACCTCGAGATTTCACATCTATGATTTCGTCGAACTCGTCTAGCCCTTTGAACGAGTTGAGTTGAGGTTCTTGTGGTTCATCTTGATCATTATCCTGAACGTTAGTTGTAGGTGGATTAGAACCACTACCAACCTTCATATAAGTTTGAGACGAATTATTATACATGGAGTCAAACACAGCATAAGCCGACTCAAGGGTTGTGCACTAAGTTCCAAACAAATTATAGAAAAGCCCACTTTCTATTGGATGATCAGGGGTTGGTATTTCTAGAACCGGAATGTAGTACTGAGTCGTTGGTGGATATGGAATTTCTGTGGTAGGGACGTGTATATGAGGTGATGATAGAGACGGTTGTGTCATGTTTTGTTGTTGTGGGCTTGATTGGGAGGTCGACGGAAAATAAGGATATCACGGTGGTTGCAAACGGGGATCACAGAGATATTGTTCGACCGATATAACTAATTTGGTGTGTTGTCTAAACCAAATCATATATTCTTGGTTGTGGCATAAAAGACCTTCTACGATCTTACCTTGCAACACATAATTGTGACGCTCGTTCCAATGTTGAATTTCTTTCCTCCAAATCCAGTTCCAATTATCATCAATCTCATGTCTCATATCGACCTCATGATACGCTCTCATGTCCTCTTGTGGTTGTGGTATTTGTTGATGGAATCCAAACTGAAGTGTGACCCTATCTGTATGATGTTTTTCAACAATATGATAACAATGCAGAAAGGTACATGCAGCCCAAGTGACCATCTCTTCTTCTGAAACTTCATGTTGGAACATGTTCTAGCATAAAATATGATTATTGGAGCCTTATACCTGATGTGTACAAAGAGGAAACGGTATTAAAAGTCTACGATGAAGCCTTCACACCCATACCAAACAAAGGATATTGGCCACAATATGAAGGTATTAAGTTGTGTCACAATCCACTAATGCGGAGAGTCAAGAAAGGTCGTCCAAAAAGCAAACGCATTAGAACTGAAATGGACAATACAGAAAGTACAACAAAAAATGTCGATTATGTCGGGTACCTGGTCATACTAGGAAACATTGTCCAAACGCTGCGGACACATCTACTCAAATTTGATTATAATTTCTATTTAATGTATTTTCTTATTTTAATTTAATGTATTTCCTATTTTAATTTTATGCATTTTGTTTTATGTTATTAATGTAATTTGTCTTATTAATATAATTATTATTATTAATGTATTTTCTTATTAATAATAATAATAATAATAATAATTAATAATAACAATAATTAATAATTATAATAATAATTAATAGTAATAATTATTAATAATAATAATAATAACAACTATAGTAATTAATAATAATAATAATAATTAATGTATTATTATAATAATTTCTTATTTTAATTATAATAATTTTTAATTTAATTATAATTATTTTTAACTAAAACAATTTTTAATAATAATAACAAACATAATAATTAATAATAATAATAATATATTAATAATAATAATTAATAATAATAATAGTAATTATTATTATTATTATTATTATTATTATTATTAATGTATTATTTTTATTATTATTATTATTATTATTATTATTTAAAAATTACTTAAATTATATAAAAACAATTAAAAAACGAATTTGAAAAACCCTTTGGGAGGTCGCTGGCCGGGGATGCGACCTCCTACTAGGGGAGAAATTTTAGCCTATTTAACAGGTTGCTCCCCAGGGAGAGTTTTCCCACTAACCCTAAAAAGTAGGGCATTTTGGTAACAACTTTTGAAACTAGGGCAATTTGGTTAAGTTTTTTCACAAAGGGATATTCTGGTAAAAAATCCCCTTCCAAATCATTTGAAATTTTATCCAATTGATAAAAAAAAACACCTACATGTCTCTTAATTTTACTTATGTCTGCAATTTTCATTTGTTTTCGGCTCAAAACCTTATCTTTAAAATAAATTAAAACTAAAAAAAGAAGTTAAGGGATATAAAGTAAAAATATATATTATTTTTTTTTCTCTTCTTTATTTTAGTATGCAATTTCGCATATCAAAAAATGTAGCTTTGAGAACTATTGGACAATTTCTTATATAGGAAAGTGGTGATGTAATCTTGCGATAACATTTGTTTCTATGTGCATTGATAATACCGACTTCTCTTGCTTATATGAGTAGACACGAGAAAGTTGTTGAATTTGATTTCATGATCATTTGTCATTCAATTCTTTTTTTTTTTTTTTTTCATCTCTTCTTAGCCTCCATATTTAACCGATACAAATTTTGAAAATGATGCAACATATTTGTTAGTTCCCCATATTCTAAAGCATAAACATAATAAAAAATATATATATATATATAGGTAATTTGATTCATTATATTTGTCTCCACATTCTTAGAGATATATTTGTCTCCACATTTTTTGGTTTATAATCACCACTCTAAATCATTTTTCCTTTATTATTTTATCTAAATAAGTGGTTTCCATACAATTTTAGCTTTTACTTTGATTTGTTTATGTTTTCATTGCTCGAGTGTAGCATTTTATTCATCGTCTTGGTGTGACACTTTTACTTTCTCATTTTGTTTGATGTTCATCAGTTCGACATAGTAGTTTTGATCCATTACAAGTTTCAATCAATTACTTTTGCATCATCAATGTTACAATTTTGGAGGCATGGGTATTTTGAACACTTGATATTTGTCATATTTATAGACATATTTGCGTTTTGTGTTACATTAGCGTTATATACTATTAACATAAATGTTCTGAGTTTATTCGCAAATTTATCCATTTTTTTAGTGACTTTGAATTTGTATTTTATCAATGTACTCTACCAATTTGAATGAATAAAGTACATGACCTTTTATATGGAGAACCTCTTGGTGAGCTATCCTCCGAGTCTGATAGGTTTTGCAAGATTCCCAAGTAACCACGTGATGATGATCAGCGACGAGGATTTAATCGTAAGGATATGGTCAGTTGTGATGCAATTTCACGAGTATATAATGTTATATAGTAAGTGGATCTACGGGGTATTGGATTGGGGTTCATTTAACGCTTGAGTCTAGTTGATCTAGGTCGAAGTCTACTCTATAACACTTGCCCCCCAAGTATTTGGCTTGTGTCGTCGTGATACTTTTTAAAGTTGGCTGGAATGTTTGTTTCTATTGAGACTTATTTGAAATGGTTGGTGTTCAAAGAGTTATAAATTAGATCAAATCATCTTTTAAAGAAATAATACCAAATTATAAAAAGGGACAAATGCAATATTAAATTACGCATGTGATCCATTAAGTTTGATCATTTTCTCGAATTACTATCATGAACTGCTAAAATCTAATTCAAACAATGTAGTGAGTTCACTGTCCAAACTATTTTGCATGTGAATAAAGTTAATGACATTGATTATGTAGAAATATCTTTAATACCAAATTTTAAGAGGTGTACATGTGTCTAAATCACTGTCGAGATAATAAAAAAATATAGTTTGTTTATAAGGTTTGCTGAATGTTTTTTAGAGGATTAATATAATGACATATTATTGCAGCATTTTATAGAGTTTATAATTATCACATGTTTTCAATTACATTGATCAATGTTGAAAAGAAGATAAAAGACAAATAGTGCAAACGTAATATAACTTAACGAACTAATCCAAAAGATATAGATAATTTTGCCTAAAATTTAGAGAACTAATCCAAAAGGTGTGCATACTTTTGTCTACTCTCAATATAAAAGTTATATTTTTAAAATATAATAAATATATGTAATCATTTAAAATGAGATTTAAAGAGAATTTTTTAAATAAATTTAGAATGTCATGTACACGACAACAAATGTTTTATCTATTTAGCATCAAATTAAATAGGAACTTCAATTGTAGAGTAGAAAGTTTGGATACATACAAAGACGATTGACTATGAAAGCACCATCTCTTCATTTTTTTTATCAGACCTACGTACTAAATTATACTAAAATAAATAAGTGTTCTCGTAATTTTTTATAAGTTTGGATGGAAGATATTGAGTATTTATTAAGAATTGTCACTAAAAAATTATAAAATAAATTATGTGTACCTATTAAATCTATTTAAACATCCAAATATGCTCTTAGTTAACACTAATTAATTGGGGGAAAATTCTTTTAATACTTAAAAGTGGAAGACATTCTTACTTATGTGTCTGATTTAATTACAAACTAGACTATAGCCCGCGCGATGCACGGATGTTAATTAATTAATTTTATAAGTTTTATAAGTAATATTTTATGTATTATAAATATAGTTATCTTATAATATTATTTTATTGATTTGTAATAATTAAATATGATTAGGAAAATTAAAATGAGAGAAAATTATGTTTATCACAATAATCTAATTTAATTTTAAAATATTTTATAAAATTCGTATGATAATTTATTATATAGGATAATTGTTTGACTCATTGTACTTTGATTGTTAATTTATTTTTCAACATGTAATGTACTTGCATTTATTTGATGAAATAAAATGTAAAATACAAAC
>JBBPBR010000007.1:40483622-40546121 GCA_037974775.1 Cicer pinnatifidum
GTAATTGAATTTTTAACGTATAAAATCATTACTCGGAATAATATTATTTAGTTGGGTTTTTTTTATTGAATTTAATAATTAATAATATAAATTAGTACCATTAGTAAATGACTAATAATATTATAAAATAATATAAATAATATAAATAATATAAAATAATATAATAGATTATAAAATAATTTATAAATATATTATAGAATAACTTATAAAATAGTTTGATAATAATATAAATTATAAATTATTATCAAATTGTAAAATAATTTATAAATTATAAATAATTGTAAAATAATTTTATAATTTATAAATTTTTATAAAATAATATTATCAAATAGATTTTGGAGATATTAAAAAAATTGTGGATGAAATAGGAAAAATAGAGTAGGATTGAAAGAGATTAGATATTGAAAGCATGTTTGAGAGAGGAGAAAGAGGAGAGGTCCACATCAGCTTTTTAGCTGATATGGAAAATATTTGTATAGGTGGCATTCGAGGGTGAGGTGACATTCAAGGTTCTGTTTTAAATATATATAATAGATTCAATTTAATGGTCGAATTATCAAAATAATTATCCAATGATATAATTTTTTATCATAGATTTACTAACGTTGTGTTGGTTGAAGAAGTAATTTGCATTTTTTATCAAATAAAAAAAATGAAACCCTCTATCCAAACTAAAACGGTGGTTCATCCAAAAAAAATTCAAATAGTTAATGAATTTAACAAAAAAAATTTAAATTTAAATTTAAATTATAATTAAAAAACTTTTGATCCAACTTTACTTATTAATAATATGAATTACCATGTCATTTTCATAAGAAACGGATAGAGTTTAAAAATTGTGGTGACTGAAACAAGGACAAGAAATCCAAAGAGGAGGGGATGTTTCCAAGTAGAAGTTAGAATCTGCATAGTATGGTAACCACGTGTCAGTTCCTAGGCCAGCGAAGCCACTACGGTAGTTGAACCATACAAAAATCAACAACATCACTCATCACTCATTTTACACCACTATCGTCTCAAACCCATTCTCTGACACACACCCAACATGGAGACTCAGAATAATGTAAAAGGATCAGGGGTTTTGAATGTGGAACCAAAACCCAGTAATGGCTTCACTTCAAAAGTGGTTGATTTGTTAGAGAAGGTTGTTGTCAAGTTGTTTTATGATTCTTCACTTCCTCATCATTGGCTTGCTGGTAATTTCGCACCTGTTCAAGATGAAACCCCTCCCACTGCAGACCTAACTGTTAAAGGCTTCCTCCCGGTTAGTTCTTCAATTGCCTCTTTTTTAATTCTTTTCCCTGAATTTGAAGTGGAAGACCTAGGTAAGGAATGAACATAATCTAGATGATTAGAGAAAACAAAATTAATTTTGATGTACTAATATAGTTGAAGTTGTTTTTTTACACAATCATTAATTCATGTGATATATTCAAAGTTTGACTTTTTGAGTTGGTGATCATGTTTGGTTCTGTAATGATAAAAATTGATTTTAGTTAAAAGTTAGTTGAATGTTAAACAGTTTATGTTTTTAAACATTTACTTAAAAATGTGTTGAATGTTGGAACAATAATTTTTTTTGTAAAAATCATGTTTAGACTTAAAAGCTACAAATTCTATTGATTTTGATGTGCATTGCAGGATTGCTTGAATGGAGAGTTTGTTAGGGTGGGACCCAATCCGAAGTTTGCTCCTGTGGCTGGATATCACTGGTAAAGTTTGTCCCCCTTTTTTTGAATGTTTTGAACAGTATATTATGAGATCTTGTACCAATCTTGGTGGAAAATACATATCTAGGTGATCCATATAGCTTATCAGTATATTGATTTTTCTTTTCCCTTATTTACTTTGTATGGAAATTAAGGTTTGATGTAGATGTTTATGTGGAGCTTTTTTAGTTTATCTGAACTGAAAATTTATTCTTGATGTGGAGTTTTATGCTCATACGGCACTTTCCCTCTGTTTTTGCAGGTTTGACGGAGATGGGTGCGTGATATTGGGTTTTCAATAACTATATAAAGTTCATAATTTTGGTATCTAGTCCCCGAATGTTGATCTATGTATATCAATTAACTGCAGAATGATTCACGGTTTGCGTATCAAAGATGGAAAAGCTACATATGTTTCACGTTTTGTGAAAACTTCTCGTCTTAAACAAGAAGAATACTTTGGAGGCTCTAAATTTATGAAGGTATATAAAGAAAGTAAAAGTATAGAAGCTTATTGATATAAATATTTGTTTTATACTTGCAAGATAAATGTGTTTCTTGTATGCCATTTTCAGATTGGAGATCTCAAAGGTCTACTTGGACTTTTAATGGTTAACGTACAAATGTTGCGAGCTAAATTAAAAGTACTGGATGTTTCTTATGGAACTGGAACAGGTAACTTAAATTTCAAGATCATAGTTTTTTTTCTTTTTACATTTAACAATTTTCTCAGTACAACTCAAGTAGTGTTTCATAATGTTTTGTAATGCATGTCTAATTCGAAGATTACATTTGTGTTGGGAAATAATTTTCTCAAAAACCATGTAGAATTGGAAATAATTTTCTGAATATTATTTCTAAATTAATGAGTACAATCACTAAACTGTTTAAATAGACTATGCTATACCTAATGGGCCAAATTCATGGTTTGAATACAATATGCACAAATAATAGTAAAATGTGTGCTGTGGGAAGATACGAAACTAACTTGTGCACATACTCTTATGCCTACCAGCTAATACAGCTCTTGTATACCACCATCGGAAGCTTCTAGCACTCTCAGAAGGAGACAAACCTTGTAAGTAATATACCTTTTTGTTTTACTTTTATTAAAGATATAAACTTGTTGATTATATTCAAAATGTCATCAACTGAATAGGACACGAGGTTAAAAATGAAGCATTGACGCCCGACACAATACTCACACTTACATGTAAACTTCAATAATAATTTAAGAAAGTAGAAGTGATTGAGTGTAACTACTACATGTGTGTGACAGTGTCAGACTCTAGACACGTCTTTAATCTGAAGTGTCAGTGCTATATAGATCTTACCAAGCAAGGGTTTTGTTTTCTTCTTCAATGGAGAAAACAACTTCAGTCCAATTATTGAGTCAATTGTATCACAATATTCAACTAGCTATAGTTGTATTTACCTCTTCTACTATGGTACTAAAGTAGTGCCATTTTAAATTTTGCAGATGCTATTAAAGTTTTTGAAGATGGTGATTTGCAGACACTTGGCTTGCTAGACTATGACAAGAGATTAGGCCATTCCTTCACTGCTCATCCAAAAGTTGACCCATTTACTGGTGAAGCCATCTTTATATAAGTGATTAAGTTTATTTGAGTTTATCTACTACCATCATTAAATAAGTAATTAAGTTTATTTGAGCTTATCTACTAACATAAGCAGTTGTGAGATTGGTTGAGAGAGTTTATGGAACCAACTTATGACATGTTCATAAGCTGTTTTCAACATATTCTTTATAAGGTCTCCAAGATAACTTATGAAAACAACTTATAACCTATATGAAAATAGTTTGACTTTTTTATTTTTAATCTTTTGTTATAGAAATAACTTAATACACAAGCACTTAATTAAGATGTTTATCCAAACAGTGCTTAACGGAATAGTAATTCTGGAGGAAACTGGTCTGAACAGATATAATAATGGAATGCTGCTGATACTTTATTTATTAATTCTTTGTTTATGAACTTCTAACAGAGAGTAGTTACAAAGAAATACAATTAGAGAGAAGAGACTAGAATGGTAACTGCTAATAACCACCTAGGAATTAGAGAGTCTAGTCTCTCCCAACCTCCCAATACATAAAAAATACCCAATCGCCTCTCTTTTCACTTTCAGTCTATATTTATAATACTAACTTCCTAGAAAAGTTTATAACTTCCTACAGCAATTACTACACACACAATATGTATTTATTAATAATAAAATGAAATAAATGAAATTGCCTACTAATACTACATAACTTCTGCTCAACACTAATATGATTTATATGCTTATTTCTAACATAAGTCCTGGTAACAAGAAATTCCTACAAATAATTTTCCTATTTGCAGGGGAGATGTTTACATTTGGATATTCACATACACCACCATATATCACATACAGAGTAATTTCAAAGGATGGTTACATGCATGATCCTGTACCCATAACAATATCAGATCCCGTCATGATGCATGACTTTGCCATCACAGAGAATTATGCAATATTTATGGATCTTCCTCTTTACTTTAGGCCAAAGGTATTGCATGTGTTTTGGTCACATGATCTTTGTTTATATTATTGTTAAAAATAACGCTTTGCTTCCATAATTCCCATATGAATCTTGAATTGTTGATTGTAATCCATTTTTCAGGAAATGGTGAAGAATAAGACATTGATATTCTCTTTTGATTCAACCAAGAAAGCTCGTTTTGGTGTCCTTCCTCGCTATGCTAAGGATGAGAAGCACATTAGATGGTTTGAACTACCAAACTGCTTCATATTCCACAATGGTATTTTTTTGCTTTTGTTTCTCCTTAGTATAATATATTGATTGATATTTGTATTGTTAACCTGTTGTATCTTCTCTTTCAATCACTACTCTAATAAGAAATTCTTCATTTGTTTGCAATCTTTGTGCATTTGAATAAGTTTTTAGACCATTATTGATTATTCTAGGAATTATTTCTTGCTTATAGAAAGGTTCCTAACAATATTCTATATTGATGATTTATAAAACTCAACGATCAGTGAAATTGAAGTGCCCGAAGAAATTTTTACTTCTTTTGATTTTGAATTCATAGAAATGTCAAAGTTGAATGCAAGTTTTAGTAACATGAAAACCGCCACATGATAGAATAGGAGCATTGTATTACACTTGAAGTTAAACAAAAAAAAAAAAGCTTCAATTTGTGCTGTAAATTCTTTAATTCATCTTTTATGACTTATTTTTTGTCCCTAGCCAATGCATGGGAGGAGGAGGATGAAATTGTTTTGATTACGTGCCGCTTGGAGAATCCAGATTTGGACATGGTCAGTGGGGCTGTCAAGGAAAAGCTTGAAAATTTCAACAATGAGCTGTAAAAAGACTCGTTCTTATATTTAATTTATCAATCAAATTTTACCGAGTGTTATTCTATATTTACACAGTTATTGAACTCTTTCCAGGTATGAAATGAGATTTAACATTAAAAGTGGTGAAGCTTCTCAAAAGAAACTATCAGCATCTGCTGTTGATTTTCCTAGGGTGAATGAAAGCTACACTGGCAGGTAAGCTTATTCTCTCCATGTTGAAAATTAGGGTAGGCTAAATACTGAACTTGTATGTGGTGAGTTAGGATGGATGATACTTGTCCCACACTTGACCCTAAATGCTGACCACGTCATATTTTTAGACCAGAACCAGATCGTAAACCCGAAAAACGTTTCGATATGGTCTTATTAAGACCGGATCTAAGTAGGACGAGATCAAATTGATCAGAAGCATAAGCTTTATATGATGATTATATATCAATACACAAGAAAAATAGATCAAGCAATCAGTAAATATTTCCATATAGGCTTTGATGTCGTTTAACTCTTCTATAATTTTTTGATGTTGCAAAGAAAAAATAATGATACATCACTCTTACGTATAAAGTTTTCTTTCAAACAAATGGAAATGCCAAAAAACTACAAAATAAAAATTCATACATGAGAATCGGTTAGGTAACCCAAAGGTTAACCTGAATTTGACCCTAATCTGATATCGGGTCATAAAACGATATCTTACTCCATCCCTATTTTATGACATGGTCAAGCCCTAACCCAAATGGCTCCAGAAGGGTTGAGTCACCATAGGTTGTGCTCCCCTATTAATCATCTGTCAATTCAATAGTTGTTATTTTATCGTCACATTCTTTTTCCTAACATGTTTATTTGAGAATGAGTTTAACAATCTATGATACACTGACACAAACACCTGTTATTTACTATTTTCATTTCATCAGGAAACAGCGATATGTATATGGAACCATATTAGACAGCATTGCTAAAGTTACTGGAATTATTAAATTTGATTTGCATGCAAAACCAGATTCTGGAAAAACAAAGCTTGAAGTTGGAGGAAATGTTGAGGGTCTCTATGACTTGGGACCAGGAAGGTTCGGCTCTGAGGCTGTTTATGTCCCACGTGTCCCAGGCACTGATTCTGAAGAAGATGACGGATACTTGATCTTTTTCGTACATGATGAGAATATCGGGTATCCATTTCCTCCACACACACAGCAGCGACTTTATGACATTACTTTTATATGCACGAGTTTTAATCAAAATCATTGTGAATGGCTTAGTTTACGTTTTTCTTTAATCACCTTTTTTAAGAATGAAAATAAACACGGTTTTAAACTTTGATGCTGCAGGAAATCATTCGTGCACGTCATAGATGCAAAAACAATGTCAGCAGATCCTGTTGCAGTTGTAGAATTGCCTCAAAGAGTTCCATATGGTTTCCATGCTTTCTTTGTGACAGAGGTTTGTGTTACTTCATATTGCTTATTCCTACATTGCATTTCTTCCCCTATATTTCCTCCACAATGTGAAACACCGACACATACACCGGACACAAACACAAACTGACATATAGACACTAATAATATATAATTTTAAGAAATTATAAGTGATTGAATATAATTTTGTGTTAGTGTCGAACACAACACGTGTAAGATTCCAAACACAACTTCAATATGAAGTGTTGTGTTGGTGGTTCTATATAGCTCCACATTACTGGGAACGAATCACTATCTATTAAAAAAAGGAGTCTCTGAGTATGGCTCATTGAATCCTATATCAGATAGTGCCAAAATCTAGGAGGATGCACATATATTTGAGCATTCATTGTCTCATCGATTTCTTACAGCTTTCTGTTTTAAAAGTTGCTTACATTTAAATGCATGCTGTTAATTTTTTTATGGCTCTATTCACAGGACCAACTGCAAGAACAGGCTAAATTGTAAACATGTGGACAACTTCATTGCACTGCACTGCCTAAATATGTGTACACATCTTTCTACATATCGCAGAATATTTGTTTGGATATTCTAAGATGGAGTAGAGTTTCCATTTTATTATTTGCTAAGTGAACAAAACAGAATGAATCATGTTTATTCATATATCTTATAGAAAATAATGGAACAATACTTATATATATTTTATTATTATAGTCTTGGACTTTTTATATAGAAAATGAAATTGAAGTAGTAGCTGTCATGTTAATTAACACTAATAATGACATAATCAAATTAAATAAAAATAAAGAAAATAAAATAATATTATGGAGAAATAAATCAGATTTTTCTTGATTCTTGTGCACTTTCTTATCTTTAAAACACTAATATTTTATTTATTACGCCGTTAAAATTTTCTTCTCCGTCTCATTCTAAGTGTTTTATTTGAGTTGTCTATATTTAAAAAAAAAAAGAATATTAATTCTGTTGATTTTAATGATAAAATGAATTTCATTTACTAAAATATTCTTATTAATAGTAGTTATATGAGATGAAATACAATAAATAAAAGTATATTAGTGAATTTTTTTTAATCTTTCACTAGTAATATAAAAACAAATAAACATTACAAATTAAACTACTCTCATTCCCCAGCTAGGGAGATGAAGAAGGTACATAGTCACTTGCAACAGTAATAAGTCAATAATTTCAAATGGAACAAAAGTCTTGCATATAAGCACCATTCAAAGATAATGTGGGTAGAAAGAGAGATAGGATAAAATAAAGCTTTTTGTGGAGTATATATATGTCATACACAAGTGATTCTTCTATGTAAAGTTCACAAACCAAAGTGATATTTTTGTTTTATTTCTCTGACCCATTTTACAAATGGACTTGTAAAGAGAAACACAAACAAGGGGAGACCAAACAAAGCATAAAATGTATCATGTCACTGGTCTTATCACTTCAATCTAACTAACTGAGCCAAGAATGATTTGCCTTTTGAATTACAGCACCATAAGTTGGATGAGGCAAAGCCCTTTCATCTTCACCTGCAATATACCAGACATATATATGTAAGAATTGAGATAAATTATATTAAACTTTACTATCATGTACTCCCTCCATCTCATATTATTTGTCTTTTACATAATATTTAGTTGCAGGGGGAGAGAATCAATTTATAAAATTTTAGATGCAATGACTAAAATATTTTTACATTAATTGCAATATGATATGTTGTAAAGATGTAAAAAGTAAATTAGCATTTTCTCTCTATTAAAATGGACCTGGACTGGATCCCCTATAGCAGATATGCTCTCTAAATTGAATGGTCCCTATAACTGCTGCACGATGCAGCTACTATAGAGATCCAAACACCTATTAAAATCCCCCTCCCTTTGTGGACAAAACGAAAATAGTATTATTTTTGCTCCTCACAATCAAGCACAATATCTCATTAAATATCTTTCAGTGCTTCATATCTCATTTTAACAAAATCTTATAGAATAATGATATTTTGACACAAATTTGACAACAGTTTAGATGGTTAATATTGTTCATTAACAAAGTGGATGGTTAATGAATATAACATATTGTTGCAACTCATTAACTATCAATTGAACTTCATTAACCACAATTTTCAAGTGTTCGAATATACATGCATATCTATTAACCATCCACGTCATGTTCAAATATACATGATTTTTAGGTGTTAAAATATACATAATATCTATTAACTTAAGTTTTTGTTCAAGTATACATCTAATATTCGTGGTTAATTGTATTAAATAGATGACTAATGAGTTGAGATAACTTGTTATCTTCATTAATCTATTGAGCGTAAATAACCATGTATTTAAACTGTGTTGACCACTCAAAATATTGAAATTTGTTGTCAATTTAACATAAATCTAATTGCATTTAGAAAGATGAGAAGGATTAATTTGTGAAATATAAAAAAGTAAGGTATTATGAAGGGTATCATTGGAAAAATAATCAATATTTTTTTACCATCTAGTTTATAATATCTAACCTGTTGCTGTATGGTTGAGGGAAGGGTCATTTAATAGCACCATTTGGGCTTCTTTCTTGACCAAAGAAATCACCCTCCTGTTTTCCATTTGCCTGTGAATGGCATAGTGTTGTAAAGCCATTACCATCATGGTAACCAATGTTGAAACCCTGCATTTTGTGCATGGACTGTGATGCATTTGATGACCCTTGATTCCCATTGTTTCCTTTATCAAGGGTAACATTGGAATCATTATGTTCGAGCTTTTTCGTATTGAGAAAGCGACCACCGTTGCCCCTTGCTCTTCTCAAAGCGTGTAGGTGACGCGACTCGTGAAGATATGGCTGTAAGAATTGAATGATACAGTTGTGACTATGATCAAATCTATACAAATGGTCAGAAGTGTAATTTTGTGGATGCAAAATATTCACACATCAACACCTGATGCAAAATATTCACACATCAACACCTTACTAGTAGTGATATATGGTTAAGTCTTAAAAATATTCATGATATTTCATTTTCACCACTACTTGACCATAATCATGTGTGAAGAAAACACAATGCTAGGGTGTTGGGGGGGTGGTCTGGAGGCGAGGAACAACAACGAGCCAAATGCTTCAGGATTCACAAGAGATTTTGATACAACATCTCAATCCAAAATCTTAAAGTATTAGGTATATGAGTCACCTCTCTTATATATCTAATATTTAGTTCATTTATAGTTGATTTGATATTTAATCACTTATATTTGAACCCGACAAATATCGTAGTAGTAGTAGTCCTTTTGGTCTTAAATATAAATAAAAAATCAAATGTATTTGGTTCAAATATAAATAAATTCTACCTTTTTTACTTATATTATTAGATGGAGTATTTCATTTGAATTGTACTGCCATGTAGTCATCCACTATATGCCTCTTCTAAACCCTTTTTGTGTAACATGAAAGTAAAAAACTGAAATTTTCTTACAGTGATTTTTGCCTAAAAAAGTACTCAGGAAGTTACTTATAATAATATGGAACCTATATGAGTTATACTAAAGAAAATTTTCCATATTGCCTAATATAAAACTGTTGAAGTGCTTTTCCAAACTGCTTATAATCTTTTAGAAAAGTTGGTCCATGATACCAACAAATACACAAATATGGTAGTCAGTATAAACATTTGGATCTTGTCAAATTTTCTACAAACACCATATTTTAGGATTCGGATTCCCTGCAGTTGTATATTCATGCGGTAAGGACGTTAATTTGCGATCTAACGGTTCCGATTCTGATAAAAAAGTACTGATCTTGGTAGTTTCACACACTATTAGATCTCAGCCGTACATTTCAGTCGACGATCCAATTCAGCTACTGTGTCCACAAAGTAATTGTGTGAAATCCGATTCCCATATGTTCAGTGATATACTTTTTCATTTGGCTTATATGACCTTTTATTAAGGGTCATAGAGACTATGATCATAAACCTCATTCAAGTAGTAACCTATTACTTTAAAGGGTCATAGTGTGAATACATAAACCTAATTTTAGTCGCTATAAAATTTTATTCAGTCCCAGTACAAAAATTAACATTTTTTAGTCTCTATAAAATTATTATGCTAATATTTTTAGTCCTTGTTAGAATGTCAACGTATATTTTGGAATGACTTTTTTATAGACATGTTTATAGCTTTGAAAAAATTTCCTCCACAAAAATAAAATCCAAAATTCTATTTCTAATTCCATATTTTCGTCACTTTTATCTTGGGTTTATGACATTTAAGAATTCATATTTAATTCATATTTAATTCATATTAAGTTATAAAATTCTAAATTTTTATGGAGAAAATTTTTATATTTTAAACGTTCTTGCAAAAAATCATTCAAAAATTTAAAAGTTCAAGGACAATTAAAAATGTTTCTTTCTAACAGGGACTAAAACTGTTTGCAGGAAAAATTTGTAAGACTAAAAAATGCAGTTTTTTTACAAGGAATAAAAGCAAAATTTCAAAAATTTGTAGGGACTAAAAATCTTACTTTAAATGAATTTAGTTTTGCAGCCATTTTTTCATCATATCAGTGATAATCATTTAGATATATCAGTCATACCTTTCTAACTTTAATCGCTTTCTTTTCGAGCTCGGCCTTAGCACGCGACTGTCTTCGCCTCAAAATACCATGATACTGTTTTGCATTGACATAGACAGGTTCCTCTTCCATTTCAAGTGGCAAAAGCATTCTAGCATGATGATGCATTCTGTATAGCTTCTGAGGGTTCATCTACCATCATGCCAATAGCAGCTCTTAGGACTCAGTAAATTAGCAACTGAGCAGTATTACATTTACTTGGTTCAACAAGAATGAAGTCAGAAGAAACTAACTACTAATATTCATATTGATATTAATACTAATCTACATACAATTAAGGACATGCAAGTAATCATAAAAACCACAAATAATCTATATTTTTACCAAAATAATACATGATAGCATACCATAGATTGTTGTCCATAAGTAGTCAAGATTTGACCAAACTGTGCATTTGAATAAGGGGATGTTAAAACCTGCAACACATATTGAGGAAGATTACAATCTTTGTATTCACTTCAAAGATATAGTGCAAAATGTAGTTCCATGCTCTCCCTTCCCCACCTCCCATATAAGCAATAATAAGAAAACAAAGGAAAATATATATATTTTTCTAAATTTGGGAAGGGGGGTATTATTATTTACTAAAGTAATACTAAGAGTCATTTTATAACTGTCTTCGAGGGGGGTTGAACTCTATCCTTACAAGGCGCTCTTTGACACCTCATGAACAAAGGAAAAGAAAATTGTCATGATATGGGAGAGATTTATGAGTTATAAACTCTTTAGACCACTGCAAAGTATGACATAAAGTTCATCATGCCTACATATCTTTGTAAAATGTAACACTAAAGGTCTTACAATTGAATGACCATCAAGTTCTGTCTGCAAATTTGTATTTAGGCATTTGTCCAGGGTAAATGCAGTTGACGACAGGGCATGTTTGATGTTTCGGTGCTCCTTAGCAACAACCCCACCTGAAACCAGTAAGACATTTATTTCATGAACATCATCGTATACATATACAACACAATGCTAATACATGTCAAAGACAGATTTACTTTCTGGTGTGAATTCTCAGTCTACCATTCAAAATTCATCGTTGAAGATACAGCTCCCTCACTTTTAAAACACAATTAGAATGTCATTTTGAGTGAGTTTTCCTTCAAAAGGTTACTTGTATTGTCTATAAGTTTCTCTTAATTATGAACAATCGTAGTAAATGGGAGGGGGGTTGAAATGCTTAATTCTATATGTTCATTTAGATGAAAAAGTCCAATTGGTTTGGAAAATCTGGATGGCAAAGTGCAATTGGCTTAAAATCATGGTTAAATAAGACAGACGGATTCGTACAACTAACACAAGCATGCTGGCCAATTCAAATAGTTAGAATTAAAAACAAAATGTGTATAAAGAAATATGTAAATTTAATCCAAAAATAGATTATAAACAAGCAAAAGTCTAAAAAGGTGTCTAAAGACAGACACCTGACTTATCAGTTACAGAAAGTGAAGGAGAAACCAAAGGCTGCCTTTGTTTATTGATATCAACTCCATTAGCCTCTGAATATGTGACACCATTCATGATTGAACCATTTAGCTGATCAGCTGAAGATGATTTGGAGGCATTTTCAATTTCCCCTACTCCAAGCCACGAAGGCTGATGATGAGAGTAAATGGAAGATGGCAACTGAACCTCTTCACTATGCTTTACTCCAAAATCATCAATTTCAGGTTTCTCTGGCATGCTTTCACAGGTTTTCCTTGGAACTAAACAAAGATACAACAAATTCCACATCACAAATACACAAAAACATATTAATAATTTAAAAGAGTAAATATCCAAACATAATAATAATTTAAAAGAGAATATCCAAATCAGTCCTTGAAATTTTAGGACTATATCAATCTAGTCTCACACATTATTGATATTCTTAAATAATCCCTGAAATTGCAAAATTTTAATAAAGTTTTCCCTTTGTTGGTATTTGCTTGAATTAGATGACATTAAGAGACGAACTTGATTAATATTTTGTAATTTGATGGATCATTTTGGAATATTGATTATGTGGGAACTAGGTTAATACATTCATACAATTTGAAGGATCTACTTGTGTGTTTACTCAATTTAAAATTCCAAAATTTATTAGAAAAAAGATGCTCAGGTTTAATAATCTGAATCTGATTACTCCATTACAAAGCTGAATCTGTTAAATAAATTGAACACTTACCCTACACTTATATAAGCTTAAAAACATTTGAGCTTGATCAAGCTCTGTGTTCTTTTGAAGTTGTAATTTGGTTACTATATTGTATGAAAACAAAGTGAAAATTAAAAAATCAAAATTTGTTTTTGCTACATTCATGCCAACTAAATACACACTGAAAAGAAAATCCCCATTTCTCATAAAGGAAAAAAAAATGCAAACTAAGAAACACCCTTTTGAAATTTGAGGCCAAATTTGAGTCAAAACTACAAATTTGGTGACTTAACAGCATAAAGTCATAAACTTTTGAAGAACTTACTGTTGGGAGATTTGGCTTTCAAAACCTGAATTGCATTGAGGTGATACAATGGAGCATGATACATTGAATTGGTGAAGAATATAATAATAACAAGCAATAATTTTAAGAACTTTTTTTAATCTTATTTTTTTATTAATAAAAATTTAAATTAAGAGAGATACATCAACGTTTAAAATTAGAATAACTACTAACACAATTTCAAGTTCGAACTCAAAATCCATTTATTATAAATAAAATGTCTAATATGGACCCATTTGTTAAAGATTCTAAATAATACTATAACAAATTTTATATGTGTCAATTTCAATTAATTGTTTTTATTGAGAAAATGAAAATACAAGAAATATATTTTATTATTTTTCTACTTCACGCAAGGGTCTTTATCCTTGACTAATGTCTCCCCTTTGGAAGAAAAGCAAAATAAAATAAGTAACCATAATTACCTAACTTAATTGAGTGTAATGTAAGAACAATGATGTGTTGAAAAAAATGGTCCCTCTTAACTCAATTTCTTTATTTTAGAATGTGACATCACGAGAAACATTGTTTAAGAAGTTTGTCGATCCTTATCCTTCTTGTTACCTAGTACAACATATAATATAGTATATGAAATGATGAATGTATCACATGGATAAGAAGAAATGAATAATAATACTTAAAAATTCATGATTAATATCTGGTTATTTTGTTTTTAACCATTTTTTTTATATTCAAAATTTAGTTACCTCAAGATTTTAACCTTAATAATCCAAAATTTATTTGAGAGTTAAATAAAATCTGATAAATAATTGTTTTGACCATGTTAATTTAAATTACTCTAAATAATTTATCTTTAATTTATTAATTAATTGAGTTGAATTATGGCAACTTTGTTTAGTCTATTGGCACTAAGTGTAGCTTGTATCATGCTACAAATTTGGTAAAAAAAAGTAAATTAATGATTTTGGTTGTTAAAAAGTTGAATTTTTTAAATAGATCTCTTAACTAACAAATATTATATTTATTTGTAGTTTTGATTTGATAGAAATGTTATGCATATAGTTGGTTCTTTCTCTCAAATTATTAAACTACAAAATAATGATGAAATATATTTTAACTTTTAAGTGACATCACATACAATCGGATGATGAATAATTATCAATATTTATGATATGATATTTTAATGTCGCAAATGCTTTAAGTATATTCGTAAGATCTTAGTTTAATTAACACAAATATTGATATTGTTAGACTGAATGTCATGTTTCAAATTTGTATCGAAGAACTCACAATTACGTACAAATTAATATTTTAGTGAATTTTTTGTTTGCAAGAAAAAATAATATAAATTTAACAAGAAAATATATAATAATGACTAAGAAACACACATTCATACTTAATTAAGTTTGAAAATTCAATACAAAAAAGATGAAACAAAAGATTAATTATTGAAATAACAACAAAAAAAAAAAAACACACACACACACACACAATCACAACAAACTTGCAAACTTTCTGTACCTCAATCTTCCTAACTCCATTAATCATGAATGTCACGGAATAAAAATTCTAATTTATCTGTAAAATGGATACGATTTTCAATACATAACTTTTGATGATCTTTGTTGATGTGAAAAACTAATTTCAACATTAGTTCTATGTGTCATGATTGCTTGAGTAGGTCCTCATAGATCCAAAATCTAAAGTTCTACATTACCTACAAAATTTACAAATTCATACGGAAGAGTCTATTATAATATAACAAAGAAAAATATGATATTGAAATGAATGATTACTTACTAGTAGTTGTGTCACGATTGATTTCAATATCTAAAAACCCATGATTCTAGAATGTTGACGTAGTTTTCAGATGAGGTATGATAGCTGACGAATATTTTTTGAGGAAATGGATCCATTAAAACATTAATGACAAAAATATCATGTCCATAATACTTAATGATAATGAAATGATTAACATGAAATCTATAATGTTGTACAAGCTGAGAAAGCAATAGCATTGGCAAAGCAATAGGAGGAAAAATAGTGAATAAAGTCCTTGTAGGAAATGGTAACACCTTTTGTGTCCCAAATTTTTTCACAAAGGTTCCTTGATTACACTACATGGTGACAAACCATCATTACCAGAAGGAGCCTAATGTCACCATATTCTTTCTGGCTTTGGACATTTTTTTTTTTTCTGCCTATACAACATTGTTCATGAATTCATGGTACGTGTTAGCCACACTGCATTACAAGTGGTACAATTACCTATCCAACCGGTAATTTTTTAAAACTATATGGTAAACAACTTAATAATTTGAAACACAAGAACTCCGATCTCATTGCATCATATCATAAATAGAGTACAAAAAACACCAAACAATCTACTTTGAAGTGACTCTTTCAGATTTTTAAATAACTACAAATATCAAATTGGTTAAATATTGTATATCTATATTATAATTATAAATAGTACGACGTTACATTAATAAATTTTTATTCTTTGTTATTTGCATATATATACAAACACTCTATAACAATTTTGCCCAGTATATTACAAAAAACAATTTCGACAACCTTGTTCTCTCAAGATGCACATTTGATTGGCAACAATTTTGTTCAGGTTCAATTCTCAAGATAAAATTCGTTTTAAGTTTACCAAAAAATATACAAATCAAATGTATCTTTAAGGTTGAATCTTAGATATTTTAGATGTTATATTCTATTTTTTTTTAATTTAATTTATGTGTATCAATTATCATGAATTTATATTTGTATTCTTTTTGTATAAAATCAAATTTATCATTTTTTTCTACTTGTGTGCTCTCTCCTTCTATATGTTATAACAAATTTTAAAAGGTTAATATTGTGAAAAAAATCTAATAGTTGTTGGAGATAATTCAAAATGATGTAGTTAAAATGTAGTTAGAAGTTAGTTAGATTTGGTTAAGAGTTAGTTAAGTTGGTTGAACTAAAACAGCCACAAAACTACTGATATAAAAGGCTATGATCATTTCATGAAGTTGTAGTGAGTAATGCTGTAACAGTGAACCAGAGATTGATCTATAGACTGAAAAGATCAATCTACAGATTGCAAAGATCAATCTTCAGAAGCAGAAGATTAATCTGCGTTTTTCTGTTTTCTCTATTTTCTTCTCTTTTCTTCTAAATCCTAATTCCTCTCAATTATACAATCTGTTCCAACAAATGGTATCAGAGCTTGGGTTCTAGACCTTGGGAAACACGAGTGAAAGTGTGAGGGGAAATCAAAATTGGGAAACACAAGTGTGAGTGAAAGAAAAAAAAAAGAAATGAATGGAGGAGGATTTCCATCGAATTTGCTAATTCTGGATGGGAAGAACTGGGAGAGGTGGTCTGCATCAATGAGATCGTTGTTGGGAGCTCAAGAAGTGTTTGAGATTGTTCAAGATGGCTATGAGCAACTTGGTGCGAATCCAACAAAAAGACAGCAAACAACTTTCAAAGATTGCAAGAAAAGGGATTGCAAGACATTGTTTTACATCCAGCAAAGTGTGGATTCAAACAATTTTAAAAGGATCTCAAAGGTATCTACATCAAAAGAGGCATGGGATATCTTGGTGAAGTATTACACAGGTGATGAAAAAACCAAGAAAGTGAAGCTCTAAATGCTAAGAAGGCAATATGAATTGTTGCAGATGGAAGAAGATGAAGTTGTAGTAGATTACTTCAATCGTGTGCAGGTTGTCGTTAATCAAATGAGAACAAATGGTGAATCATTAACTGAAGTGTCAGTTATTGAAAAGATCCTTAGAACATTAACACAAATGTATGATCACATAGTGGTGGCAATTGAAGAATCAAAGGATCTTGATAAGATGAAGATGGAGGATTTGCAAGGCTCTCTTGAAGCTCATGAACTGAGATTAAGAGAAAGGTGTGCAGCAACCTCAATATCACAAGCAGGCCCTGCAGGCTCAAGTTAGCAAGAAGACCAACCAAGGTGATGTGAAGCACAAGAAAGGCAAAGGTAACTTCAAGTGGTACAAGAAGTATAATTCTGATGAAGAGACTGATGATTCCGATGAAGGGTCTGGAAGTTCAAGAAATCATAATAAAAGTGACAACAGCAGCAGGAATTTGAATGGAAAGAAGAAATTTAACAAGAAAGAAATCCAATGTTACAATTGTAAAAAATGGGGGGCATTTTGCAAATGAGTGCAAATCCAAGAAAGTCCAAAGAAAGGATGATGATGCTCAAATGGTAGTTGAGGATTCAGATTCAGATGATGTGTTATTGATGGCAATCACAAACGAAGATCGCTCCGGAAAAGGTGTTAAAAACAAAGATCGTTATGGAAAAAGTGTTAAAAACAAATATCGTTCTGAAAAAGGTGAAGAACGTTCTTCTTATCAGTTTTGGTTTCTTGATACTGGATGCTCGAATCACATGACTTTCCACAGAGATTGGTTTGTAAGTATTGATGATAAGGTAAAAAGAAAGATTAGATTTGCAGATGGCAGCAAAGTAACTGCAGAAGGAGTAGAAAATGTGTTGATTCAAAGGAAAGATGGCAAGCAATATTTCATATGTGATGTGTTGTATGTGCCAAGAATGAAGAACAATATGTTAAGTCTTGGACAGCTACTTGAAAAGGGATATTCAATGAAGATGAAGCATGGTGAAATAAAGATGTTTGATAGTGCAAACAGGTTTGTATTGAAGGCACCATTGTCCAAAAACAGAACCTTCAAAACAACACTGTCAAATAGATCCTTAAGAGTTGTTGTAGGCGATGTTGAGCAAGGGAGCAAATATGCTAATGTTCCAGCCACTCTTGCTATTGTGCCAAGCAACAGAAGAAAGGTCCCTGCAATTTCTATTTGCAGAAAGAAGGAAGCGATTGGGCTAGATGATGATAGTGATGATGGTAAGAGTGAGGTCCAAGGAAAGCTAGTAGATGCAACTAGGACTCATGTGGCAGCTCATAGCAATAAGGCAAGAGTTGTTGAATGTTTGGCTTGCAACAAGACTGAATTGTAGCAGCTGGACAGATTGTTGGAAGATGACATGAAGGTGATAACAGGGATGAAATCTGAAGCATTGAAGACTGCAATTGGTCAAGACGGCAAAGAGAAAAAGGTTGATGCGTTGTTAACCATGAGTGTCGTGACTGAAGAAGGCATGATTTCGGTGAAAAATGCAACTTGTGAGAGATTGTTGAATCAAAGAGCTGAGATAAAGATGAAGTCTAAGAAGATCAAGGATTGTTTGAGCAGAACTGCAAAGTGCATGAAAATGTGCTATCGGTGTAGTGAAGAAGGACATTTTGCTCAAAAATGCACAAGACATTCAAGTGTTCATAGAAAGAGCAATCATTTGAAAACAAGTTTTCACTTCTTAAGAGATCAAGTGACGAAAGGAAGGATGAGACTAGAGCACTGCAGTATGAGTGATCAAAAGGAAGGCATCCTAACTAAAAGATTGAAGAGGGTGAAGTTTAAATAGATTAGGAACAATATTGTATTAATGTCAATTGAATCACTTTGAATTAGGGGGCATGTTGGAGATAATTCAAAATGATGTAGTTAAAATGTAGTTAGAAGTTAGTTAGATTTGGTTAAGAGTTAGTTAAGTTGGTTGAACTAAAACAGCCACAAAACTACTGATATAAAAGACTATGATCATTTCATGAAGTTGTAGTGAGTAATGTTGTAACAGTGAACCAGAGATTGATCTACAGACTGAAAAGATCAATATGCAGATTGCAAAGATCAATCTTCAGAAGCAGAAGATTAATCTGCGTTTTTCTGTTTTCTCTATTTTCTTCTCTTTTCTTCTAAATCCCAATTCCTCTCAATTATACAACCTGTTCCAACTATAGTTACAATAATGTTGTTAAAATCATAAAATATTTGAAACACAAATGAAAGATCAACTTAATAGTAAAAAGATTAAATAAGACCTACTAATTTATTGAAACACCAACAAAAGATGTAACAAATACTTGGAATACTAACAAAAAAATCAACTTAACAATTAAAAACTAAAATAAGACTTAATAGGTTCTTGAATGATCAACAAACCAATTTAATAGCTAAAAAATTATATAAAACTTAACAATTATTTGAAAGACGGAAAAAGATTGACTTAATACTTAAAAAATTAAATAAGACTTATCAAAAACATAAAAGACAAACGAAAATAATATCTAATAAATTATTTTAATACATCAAATTTCTTTGATCCAAATTTACTTATATTTAACATTAGAGTGAACACTTCAAAGACTAACAAAATATGGACTTAACACTTAATTTTATATTTTCATTAGATATTATAAATTAATTCATATTTAACCAACAAAATGGGAGAGTTATTTTTAAGTTGATTAGTTTATTACATATTTTTAATTTGGGAGAGTTATTTATAAATTAATTCATATTTTTAATTCCTATTTTTAATTTTGTAGTTTAAGTTTTCTTTTAAATCACAACAAAATTCAAATTTTGGTACATACATATAGTTTAAAATTCATATTACATACTAATATAAACACATAAGTTTCGATGGACCAAATATTAAAAAAATAAATATTATAATAATAAAAAGTGCATGTCTTTTCTTAAAAAAAAATAAAAAAATCGCCACAAAAGAGCAGATACAAGTTTCCCTTCTCTCATCTCAACCGTCCACTTATTTTGTTATTAAATCAATGAGTATAACCTCCACTTGACGAGACAATAATGCAAAATAATTTTTTACTTCTCCGTACTAAATGCCATAATTTATGACACATTGTGACAGAGCAAAATGTGTTAATGGAAAAGCAAAGGTTTAAGATGTGCTCAACTGGGCTATACTAACAAACCTCAAGCAAACTAGAGGATTCCTTGGCTTAACAAGATGCATTCATATGGTCAAATTCAGTCACAGTGGCATTCAACAAGCTGTCACATCAGCACCAGTACTAGAATTCCCTAACTTCAAGGAAACTTTTGTGCTTGAAACTGGTGTGTCCGACACAGGTGTAGGTGTTGTGTTAAGCTGAAATGGTCACCCTATAGCATTCTTATCAAGAAAACTATCCCCTAGAATGCAGAAACAATCAGCTTATGCAAGGGAATTCATGACCTCAAACAAGAAAATCAAACAAACAATGAGCTCATCAAGGCTGCACATGGAGAAAACAAACATGACTCAATCAATGAAGGTCTACCATTTTGGAAGGGAAGGCTTGTAATCCCAACCAATAGTCCTTTAAAGAACCAAATCATGGTAGAATATCATAATTCTCCAATTAGGGGTCATGCTGGTGAGGCTAGAACATTAGCCAAAATCAAAGCACAATTTTATTGGCCAACAATGAAAAGTGAGATTAACCAGTTTGTCTAAACGTGTTCAATTTGTTAGCAAGCAAAGGCATTGAACACACTACATGCAGGATTACTACAGCCACTGCCAATTCCTCAACAAGTCTGGGATGACATTGCAATCGACTTCATTACTAGGCTACCTACTGTCATAATGGTAGTAGTGGACAGACCCTCAAAATATGGTCATTTTTTTTATCTCTCAAAATTGATTATACTAGTAAATCAGTGTCTGAAGTTTTCATGAATAACATTGTGAAGCTACAGGGCATTCAAAAAATCCATAGTTTTAGACACAAAAAATGTATTTACCAACAAGTCTTGGCAATATTTGTTCCAATTACATGGCACCACTCTTGCTATGAGCTCTGCATGAACAAAAACCCACCTCATTTGCAGGAACAACTTAAGGCCAGAGATGTATTACTCGATCAACTCAAACACCATTTATCAAGAGCTCAGCAGATTATGAAAAGTCAGACACATAAGCACATGAGGGACCTTACACTACAAATAGGGGGACAAGGTGCTTGTTAAACTGCAGCCTTGTCGCAAAAACTTTGTAACCCTCAAGAAAAACCAGAGGTTTGGTATGAGGTACGTCAGACCCTTTCTTGTCATTGCAAAAATTGGTGCAGTTTCTTACAAGTTGCAACTGTCTAAGTCGGTCAAAACATACCAGTATTCCATATTTCTCAATTGAAACCATTCAACGGAGCTGAGAGTACTCCTTATATGCCTTTGCCTCTACTCACATTTGAGATTGGTCCAATACTTCTCTCAGGAACAATCCTTGACAGTAGGACTGTACAAAAAGGGACTTAATGTATTTCTCAAGTATTGGTTAAATAGGTGGACTGTGACATTTATGAGGCCACTTGGGAAGACTCAAAGGACATTCAACTGAACTATTATAACTTCAACCTTGTGGACAAAGGTTGCTTTTAAAGGGGAGGAGGGTATTGTTATATGCCCAAATGGCCCAAGTGGTTTATCCAACAGTAACTTAGCAGCTGACAGCACTAAATGAATCCATGAACTAAGGACAAAACGCTGCTGAGAGAGTTTGTTGAGGATCCAGAAATCCATGAACTAAGGAGGGGCTAACGAATTCGTTTTGCGAGCACGAGTATTTCTGATGGTGGTTTTACAACATAAATGAATTATTATAAAAGAGATAATACTAGTGAGAGATGTGTGAAATGAATGAAGCTTTTGCTATCATCTCTCTTCTGTCAGTAACCCTTTATCATTTTCCTGCATTTTCATTACTTATTAGGAAAATCATTGTACTCCTCTCTATACTTACTCTGGAAAGTAGAAATTTTACCATTTCAATAATATAGGTATACTGTTTACCAATTATATCTTAATTCCCTATTAAGCTTGGTTACAATATTCTACGAGTTAGTTGCACAAATGTTTGAATTAGTTGAGTAACAGTTCAGTTTGATTGAGCTGTCAAGGAATATTTAATTTTATCTTTCTCAATAGTGCATGTGATTGGCAATTTTAGAAGGTAAACCAGCAAAGGAGTAACCTTGTCATTTAAAAATATATAAAAGATCTTTTATATGTAAAAAAATACAAATGACTCGTTTGAAATATTAAATTAATCTAAAAGACCTCTAATACAATTTTGCCTAAATAATATCATTGTGTATTATCAAGCAATAAAGTGTTGAAGAGGGAATTATAATACAAGTTTCCAAATAACCATAGAGCACTTTTTGTCATCGATTTTAATCCCTAATAAATAACTGTTCTATATGTTATAACAAATCTACAACCACAACGCAGATCCTTCTGCTTTACAAATTTGATTAGCTGCCATTAAAAGGCAATATTATTTATACAAACTATACAGAATACAAGCTCCTAAGCATCTTTCTGCCTAATATATTAAGCAATTATATCGTGCATAATTTCGAAGGGCTCGACAGGGTATACAAACTTCTGTCTCAAGCATTCATGGTTTCACCATATTCCTCTGTATTTTAGGCATCTACTTGCATTGCTCACTTGCTCCCAGCACCGCCAACCTTTTTCTGTCTTGCCCAGCTTTGGTTTCAAGATATACTGTTCAGGTATATTAATGAATCAGTTAAAGATCAGGGAAACATCCCCTCAAGAAACTCATCTATGTTATCATCATCGTCATCATTATCGTCGTCAATTTTATGATCACTGGCTGAAATTGAAGCCCTCTTTCCTGTAAATACATGTTAAATCAAGTTTAAGCTCATAGCAGACAATCAAATGTTAACTGATAAAAGTTAACTATTTAAGAAGCAAACAGAGCAGACAAAATTATCATCATGCTTAAAAGCTGAATCCATAAGTTACCAGCTTCACCAATCAAATTAGAAATAGTTAAAATATATTTGCTTAATTCTGAGCCATTGTCGGTACATAAAACATTTCTCACAGTATTGGTATACAAGGTTTCATTCACATCATTGTAGGTGAGGCTTTTCATTTACAGTGAAGGTTTTTGTTTTCTAACTAACCCACGACTCATTAGACAATATCTTGAGTAACAACAGAATTAACCATAGCAAGTTAGCAACCATTACAAAAGATGCAAATACAACAACAAAAGACAAAGCCAATATGCTTCTAAAGAAGCAACAACAATCTCATAAACAAGAGTCAATCACAATACGATTTATGAGAATCAGTATTAATCATTCTGAACCCCAGGCTTTCCTAGTTCTTATTACTAAAAGAAATGACATGCACTGTATTGAATGAATTAATATTTGATGATTTATTATTAAGGCTTTGTATTTTATATTTTCATGAAAAAAGGTTAAATTGCTAAAATAACCAGGTCTATCTTGCAACATAAACAAATGATGAACCGAAAAGATTTTCATATTGTGATGTAAAATAGTCATCAACTTGTAAAAATATGGCAACTTCAAACCTTTCCGCCTTCTCTCTTCGCTTTCTTCGACCTCGTCTTGATCATTATCACTCTTTGAACGATTCCTACAATTTAAAGGATTCAATCTCCATATTTTCAGTAATAAGTGAAAAATTAGAAGGGGTTGGGGGCAGCAATGTTCTCACCTCTTTCTTCTATCCTGCTCCTGTTGTCTTTTTTCTAATTGCTCCTTCTCTTTCTGCCTTTTGTAGTTAAGTTTCCCTGCACATCTTTTAAATAATAACCAAGAAAAAAGTGAGGGCAAAATTTGATTTTCTGAACAACCTTAAATTTAAAATAAATAAATAAAAAACAAAAAACCCTTAAACATTTTCGACCAGAGATGAATAACCTCCAATTGTAAAAAAGGATTCTTTAAAATAATCTTTAAATGAAAACATAAATAGCAGGCAATTTACAAATGTATGTCCTGCATGTCAGTTATATTGGTAGTTTATTGTAAATTCAAATTGAAGACAATTACTATTGCAAAAAACAGTTTCAAGAGAATTAGTCTTATGTTTGGTAGTGTTAGGCCAACTGCCTGAGTGAAATTACTTTTTGTCCAGCTATTGTGAATAGAAACAAATTAATGATTTCAAATTACAAAAATAGTATATGGAAATGGATTGTTTTTCAATAAATAAAGATAAGATAACAAAATAACTTGTAATATCCTTGAGGTAACTACATCAGTGAGTTCAAAATCAATTTAACTAATACAAGAAATCTTACACTGATTCTAGATCAGATCCCTTGGACTTGCATTATCATATTATTATCCATGTTGATTAAATATTAGAAGGTAATTTAAGAAGCCAAGAAGAGATTAAGGGTCTGTTAGGGAGGAGGATTTTGGAGGGCTAGTCAAAATTTTAATATATATTAGAGATTTAAAAAAAATTAAAAGAATAACATGATATATGATACTATGATAATATAACATTTCACTCACACTTCATTTATTTTTAGAAACATTTTCTAACTTGCTTAATTTAAAAAAAAAAAAAATTAAACCCTCCCTTTGCCTTCCCTCCAAAACAGATCCTAAGAAAACTTTTAATGGAACCTTAAAGGAGAAATGTTTTAACAATAAATCATTTCCAAAGGCCAGTATATACTGACATTTCCCAAGTGATGTAATCAACATACCATTCAATAAACAAAATATTGGCACGGGCATTGCAATTTGCAAAGAAAACCCTTAAATCAAATGTGTTAAAACTTCATAAACAAATCACATTATATACTATAACCAGAAGATGGGTAGAGGACCAACAAAAGCTACAGTAAATTTTTAGTATGGAAGAAAAGGATTTGGCTCTTTTAAAGTAAGTAGAGTAAAATGAGGAAATAAAAGGTTGATATTTCAAAACACCCATGATATTAGTCAGTTAACTAGAGGAGCTTGATTTGGAAAAACAATGGCATTGGTGAACAAAACCAGCATTGATTCATGCTAACTCACCTCTCACATGCTACCAATTTAACTAGAGCTTGTTTGTTCTCTCCAGCTTCAAAGTAACAAAAGTTCACCTGTAATATGAAGCAAATAAAATAAAGGAGTGGAAACATGTAATGAGATATACACAAACTCAATTGATGAATATAGTAACAAAGAAAGATTTTTCCAATTATCAAATTTAACTGAAACACTGGATCTAGAATAAACATACATTTCCTAAGAAATAGCAAAATCATTCCTAAAACAGGACAAACAACAACGATGCCCTTGCCCACTAAATATGGACAGCGTAATCATTCCTAATGTTTCTTCTTTTGATTGGGTTATATCTTCAATATGTCTCCCTCTCTAGCACACTAGTCGAATAAACTGGCTTCATAGCTTACCTCATAGCTTGCCAGTCCATCTTTCTCATCGCAATGCTTGTTACCACATATAAACTGGCCTGCAAAATTAGGTAACACATTAATTTTAAAATTGAATAGGTACTAAATCATATGACTCATTAAAAGCATCTACTTACTTTTGTAACACGGCAGACAGAATATAACAATAAAATGAAAAGTATAGGCTCTGGCTGGTGCAAGCATGATCTACAGCAAAAGTCTATTTTTTTGTCTTTAACCCTCCGATTTCAAGGGGAAATGGGCCTTGGTAATTCAAAGTTCGGTCGAGAGGTAAGTAAAATCTAGCCAAGGATTGTTTTAGCCGGGGTTCAAACTCAAGTTCACCTGAATGATTCGCTCTTCACTGAAGTTCACTGACCACTTGAGTCCAATCACTTGGTTAACAAAAGTCTATATGTCCTCCCAGAGTTAAGTTTTAAAATGTTTGTACACAATGCTTGTGAAGAAGTTTAAAATTTGGAATTAAAAATATGGTGTACAAGTCCCACGATTATAAGTATCTTGGGTGACCATCGTATCAAATTAGAAGGAAATAGATGTAAATCATGGGATTCATGTGGATGGATGATAAAAATTACGAAGTAATGCTTCTAGTGTAATTTATGATAGAAGAAACTATTTGTAAATTTGGTAGGACCGACATAAATTTCAACCAATAGACAAATGTGTTGGAAAGAGAGTGTGTTAGAGAATGCATTGTTTAGATAATTCTAACACAAACTTGAGGAAATATTTTACAGTATTGATATTTGGCTGGTCATGCTGTATTGGGTTTCATGCTGGGTACTAAAGAGCCAACAAGAATTTTAGCTTAATGTTGCAAAGATAAGAACGTTACAACATATGACCAAACACATAAGAAAATATATAATTAGAAATGAAGGCGTTAGAAAGAAAGATAGGGGGCAACCATTGTGAAAAAGATCATTGTCTCACTTTGGGTGGGTTGGGCATGTAATGGCATCTAAGCAAAAGACCTATAGAAGGAGGGTGGGTATCTTCTATAATAATATAATGATTAGAAAATATAGGAAGACAAAGAAAAACTGTTGACCTAATCATCAAGAAGGATCTAGATTTAAATGGTCTATCGTTAGACTTGATTTATGATACAATTTTATAGCATTGTTTGATCCATGCAACTAATCCCACGTAGAGGAGAAAGGCTTTCTAGTTGTTGTGCTGCAAGAGATTCCAAGAGATACGAGATCAAGTTAAATAAGTTAGAAAAAAAAATTCTAAGCTTAAATGGGTAAAAGATTAAGCTACTACTAAGTATAGATCATTCCACATTGGATGCAGATGGAAAAATGACAAGTTTTGTTTAAGTTCTAGAACTTGAGGATGGGTGACACTAGGTTACTGTAGTTCATAGGACATCGTGAGCAGTGAGTACCCATTCTCAATTTATTGATGGTACATTTCTCTTACTAGAGGAGCATATTGATGCCTTTTATAAGGTATTATGGTTCTTTCAATTTTAAACTTCTTTGAGGCTACCTCATTGCATAACAACTGAATAAAGACTACAGAGAGAACACAAACTAGAAAGCATTTGTTTTCTGAAAATTTCCAAGTGAAAAAAGGGATGGAGGCAAGTCATAACTAAGCAAAACTAGTCAGTGAAAGAATAACCAATACCCTTGCCAGACATAACTTCCTTCTCTGTTCTCCATCTGAGACCAATCTACAAAGAAATGTGATATCAGCAATAAATCTTAAAAGATATACTCTACATAAAGAGGTCTAGCTACAAAAAAAAATCCTCTACAACAACGTCTGGCGTAAACAAGCATAACAATCCAAACATAGCAATATAGCATCAAGAAAAGAAAGATTGCAATTTAACTTAGTAATAAAGCAAACCTTCATAAAAAATTTACCAAATTGGACCAGAATAATCAAACATAGCATCATTAATCCAAAATTGATGGACAACATCACAAATCACAAGAAAGATTTGCATCTCAGCGCACAGAAATAGCATAACAAGTTTAAAATTATTGGAAAAATTGACAAATCAAACCAGACCAGACCACAATACACAAAAATAGCATCATAATTCCAAATTGCGGGACAAATTACCAAATCACAAAATAGGTTCACAACTTAGCACACAAAAGAGCATAAGTTCACAATTGATGGGAAAATTGACAAATCATAAGCTTCAAAATTACTAAAGGTTACCAAGAAATATTCTAAATGCAACAAGTGATTACCTTACCACTCTTGTACTGTGACATGTCAGCAATACAGTATCTTAAAAGGATTTAAGGTAACAAGCAAATAAATAATACTAAACTCAAGTACAGAATATAATAGAACACATATATAAGTGTTTCTTTCCCAACAAACAACCAGCAAGAGATCCAAGGCCACACCCCAGAACTACTTTCATAACCCATGCGCAAAAATCAACACAGATTTGTAAAATATACATTCACTCCTAGTTTGTGAGGAGCTGGATAAAAAAGCTCCAGATTGATTATCACACAGAAGAATGATAGCAAAAATCAAAATAACAGAGACAAAACAGACATAGTAGTCTATGGGGTAAGCCAAATAGTTCACAATGTATAGGACAATGCATGAAAGTTCTGGAAAGATAGAATACATATGTAATGGTGGCACTTAGCTAAGTTAGCTTAATATAAGTTGTCAATTTTCTATTACCAAAGAGATTACATTTTATTTCAACTCTAACGTGGAAGACAATTAGCCCAAAAAAGGTAAAGAATGTCAAGCTCACACAAGATTACAAAATTTATACATTTTTAGTTCATGCATATGCATTTAATAAAAATCGTGACTTCAGTCCCTAAAAAATACAAAAACTGTGCACTTTTAGTACCTGGTGAGACCAAAAACACACTACTGCAAGGGCTAACAACTAATACAATTTTTTTAGGATCGCAAATCAATATTTTTTCGATTTAATAGGAATCAAAAATATATTTGATGAAAAAAAGAAGAAACCATTACTCCTACAATAAAAATATTTTGGTAAAACCTGAATATGTTTGCAAAGGATACTCTTTAAAAAGCTTAGCATAATATCGCTTCACCAGCCTTTGTTCCCATGATGGATCCATATCATCTTCCTCTGACCGTATGAATCTTCCAGTACATTTAAATAAACAACATTAAAATTCTGACACAGAATCAGACAAGTTGAAAGAAATGATGGCAACTTGGTAGGAGAGAGGCACAGAGATTCCCCAACAATAAAAAGAAACTCACAAGGGAAGCTCAGGAAGGATCTTAAGTAGAGAGGAAAATTTACTCATGTTCACAATTTCAATAGTGATGCATGGAATAGAAGCTCATTTATCTATTTCTACGTAAAGGCTGAATTCATAAACCACCAAATAAAATACTCCACTAATCATTATTATACATAGCAAGGTCAAATGACTCATGAAACTTTTGCATAATGGATGAAAATGTACTATGATATCATAAGAAACCCCAAAAAGCTACAAGAGATTGTTATTAAAAATTTAAAATGGAAAGTAGGGACAATAGTTAAAATTTAAAAGAAAAATAGTAAAGAGGAAAGACTAATTTTCTTGTGTTACAGAAGATGGATAAACTTTGACAAGCACCAGGAATATAATAATAGAAATTCCTGTCAACCTTAGCTTTACATAAGGCGAGATAACATGCTTACCTGTATCCCTCTCTTAGTGTATCTTGATCTGTTTTAATAGGCAACTTCAAGCTTGAAGGTTTTTCTTCTTTCCCATAAAATCTAACTGTGGGCACGAAAAAACTAATTTTAGAAGAATTTATGGGTTTAATATAATAATACAGTTAAACAAAATGCACAGTGAGCTGAAATTTCATGGAAATCTAAAATATTCTCTAGCAGAACCAAGATGGTAAAAGGAACTTGAAGCATGTCTAGGTGGTAACTGAACATGATTGCAGTAAACGACAATGAGATAAAAACTTGTGTCAAAACAAGAGAATAAGGAAATCAACAACAACAACAAAAGTTGTTTTTAAAGTGGACAGCCAAAACATAAAGGCCACTTGGATCAAAATCTCTTTTATAGACATATTATCTCTCCATCAAACTTCTGATCGATCACCAAAAATGTAAAACAAAAAAGATTTTATCAACAAGCCATAGGAAACCAGTTTAAGCATCCCAGTAACAAACCCATTAATAAATTTTTCCACGGTTAGATAATTTCTTCATTCTTAAATTGGTGGAACTAGCAATAAGCCAAAATCACATGCACAGTAACTAGCAAGAGGTTTTTAGAATTTCCGGATGACTGTAGCCTCCTTCCTTTTCCTTAATGGAGAAGACTGTTCATCATCCATTTACTGTAGGACATTAAGATCAACCAAATCAATAGCTCAAAATTTGATTAATTCTTTATTGTCCATTCCCAAACAGAAAATAAAAATGGCATCCGAAAAAAGTTAGACTCACATCATTTGAAACATGAAAGTTTTTAGAAGAAAATTGAAGTAAATGATAAAATAAAAAAAAAATAAATAATAAGCATTTTTTCTAAGAAAACACTAAACAATGAGATTTGTTCAAAGCATTAAAAAAAAGTACTATCTAACAAGCTCACAAAATTTTCTCTTTAATAAAAAAACTTACAAAAATTTCTAAAACACACTTAACCTCATTATTTCATATTTGAACTAAGAAGAAATGAATTTAAGACACACTCAGGTTGGCTTCTTTGAGTTTATCTACTGCCATAAGCACTCATTTATGAGACCATTTGGACAGCTTATGAAAACAACTTATTTACAACATGTTCATAAACTAATTCAGCTTATTTCCATAAGCTCTTCAGGATAGCTTATAGAAACAGCTTATCGATAGAAATAACTTATACATAAGCACATATATGATAAGTGCTTAATTAAACTGATTATCCAAACATAAAGTTTATTTTTTATTTAAAAGATGAGAAGAAAGATGTGACGGATCGATAATTACCGTAATCGTGAATGAATTTCTTGTGACGATCGTATGCATTGAGGCCTCGAATATGTGCCTGATACTGCCTGCATTTGAAATCAGAGACAAGTTAGGGTTCAACGAAAAAGAAAGAGTGAATGGGGAAGCAGCAAAACGCACTGTTTTCTCTCTTCTCTGTCGAATATTACTGATTTGATAGACCCGAACGATGCCATGGTTTCGCCGCCGCCGGCAATAAGAAGGAACGACGACGAGATTAGGGAAGCTGGGTTTAGTATGTTTAGGGAAGAATAAACACTTACAAGCTCTTCATTTTTCCATTTCTAATGATTTAGTTAAATGACACTTTTAATTAAAAATTAATTTTATTAATTAATGTTTAAAATATTATAAAAATAATAATTTAAAATTTACCAATCTGATATATATTTTTTTATTAATTTATATATTTATTATATTTTAAATTAAAATAAATAAATAAATAATTTATTTTAAAATTTAAATTATAAGATAAATTATTTATTTATTTAATTTACTTTTTAAAATTATAATAAATAAATTATTTTAAATTATTTACTTTAAATTATTATTTATTAAAATTAATTTATAAATAAAATATTTATTTAAATTATTATTTAAAATTACAATAAATAAATTATAAAAAGTAAAAAATAATTTTAGTTACAACAATAAGAATAAAATTGAAAGAAAAAATGATTAGTTATAAATAATAAACTATAAGCTCACAAATGACTCTTAGCAAACATAACATAAGCTATAAGTTGTTTTTGGTCTTGCCAAACAGAGCCTCTATCTCGTTCCTTGCTCAGTCCATGACAAAAGAAAAGTGATAAGTGATGGTATATATCTATCAGTTACATATCATTTCTTTAACTTCAACAAGTTCATATCGACTATAGGTGGTCTCGAGGTTATCTAAATAAAATACATAGTTAAAATCACATGATAAATGAAAAGAACATTGGGATTGGTGACAATCCACATTGAATATTTTCACTCTATATTATTAAATTGACTCTTTTGAGACATTTCTACAAATACATGATGTGCATTCTTAAAATAGTATACTCACAAAAATGTCTCATACAGAAGACAATTAACAACAACATTGGAAACCAAACTTATAAAAATAAAATTATTACCCACGTTTGATGATTTTTTTGGGAGTCACATAGGAACAAAATATGAAGGTGAACGAACATAAGTAGATACTTTAAACTTTTTTATTTTTTTTTGTGGTGGAGGCTCTGGTGGGGTTGTTTCTCATAGCTACAGAGATCGGTTGGTTACAAGAGTCGAGTTAAGATCGAAGAACGCGACAAAAGACTTGAACTTTGGATAGAGAGCATGGTGGGTGTTGGTGGAGGATAAATAAAATATGACTAGGATTGGTGCTTGTAATGGAAGAAAATAAAAAAAAAGATGGAGAGTTTAGAGGGATGGAAAAAATATATTTGTAGCATGTCTCATATTGCAAATGTTGCCTCAAAGGTAACATTTGCTTACACTCATATGATATTCTTATCTTAACCTAGGAAAATAGAAGGTTGAAAATAAATTGTACGTCCAAGAGCAACTTAATTTACATGTTTTGATAATACACAAACATCTTACTACCCATAATCTATCAAAGTCTATAGTAGGAAAAAATGTTAGTGCCATTAATAATTTTGGATACTAAAATTTTGGAATGATTGTTTCATGACTACAAAACTTACGAGTCACATTATATGTCTATTAAGAATTTTAGATGGAGATGAAAAATACTTTATGTGTTATATTTATGAGGGTATGCAAAGGATAGATAATGCAATTAATAATATATTCAAGAGAAGGAAGCCATCCTATAAACCTTACATTGAAATCATTAAGGATAGATTGGATATAACACTTACAATGTAATCTTCACACAACTTCTTACTTTTTCAAACTTAAATGTTTTTATGCTAAGAGCTACCGTGAGAAGAGTATAATTATAAAACTGTCTATTCAATTAATGAAAAAATATATTTGTATTGTGATTGAGATTGAGGTTTTAGCCGATAAAGTGTTATTGACATGACAAAGACAATACGACCTTGTAAGACCCGTAATTTTAAATCTTAAGTTATACAATTTTAGGGTATTTTGTGTATAATTTCTTAGACTCTTAGCCCAGTTTTTGGTATTGAGTGAGTTAAATGTCAAAAGTATATTTTTAGAAATTGGATTAAAATTATTAGTCGGAAAAATAATTTATTTACGTTACGAAGGATTTAATACCGGGCAATTTTGTTAAAAATATCTCGGGTTGCTGAAAATTGTATCTGACAATTGAGTTGCGACGAGAGTAGATATTTTTATCAAAATAGTTTGAGATGTGAGTGAAGTGATGGATGTGAGAGTTGTTTGATATTTATTGGTTTAGGTTTAATTATTATATATATATATATATATATATATATATATTATATATTATTATTATAGTAATATATATATATATATATATATATATATATATATATATATATATGTATATATACATAAGCAAGAAAAGTAAAAAGGCAGAGAACAACGTAAACAGAGGAAGCTTTCCATCGCAAACCAGCCCTTCTTCCTTCTTTCTCTTCCATTTCTTTTTCGTTCTTTGACTTCAAGAATAGAAACCCAAGGATTAGTGGATAAAAGGGCAAGGTTTTCTCAGCTTCATACTTCCCCGTTGTTTCGAAAACGAAAAAAAACGGTATTAGGGATTCAAACACAAACCTCCCTGTTTCATCTAGATCTAAGCTTCGTTTCGCGAAGAGATAGAAGGGAAAGTTGTTCACTACCACGCTACGATGCTAGGGAACCAACTTTGGAAGCGACGTTGCGAGCGGAGATTTTACCAGATTTGCTCGCGGTACTGTAATCGCACGTTACAGCTAACGTGAAGGTAAGGGCTCATTCCAAACTTTTAGTTTGCATTTAGGGACTTATTTGTGGTCGTGATGAAAAGAATTTTGTTAGGGTTAAAGTATTGATTTGGGGAAAATGAATTTAACTCATTTATGTATAATTTGAGTAAATGAAATTTGATGTATTTGAGTTTTATGATTGCATTGATTTGTGTTCATCGTACTTGGCGTGTTCATACTTGATGTTTGTTGATTGATGTGATTTGGTGTGAATCGTTGATTGATTTGGATATTATGTTTGAGTTTGTTTGGTGTGGAATTTGAAAACCATTAGAGTTAAACGAGTATTAAGAATAGGGAATCTCTTAACGTCTCGTTTACTTAATGTGTGTTTTGGAAAGTCGTTTAAGTTAAATGAGAATTAAGAATGGGGAATCTCTTAATGTCTTATTTACTTGAAGTTTGTTTTGAAAATCGTTTAAGTTAACTGGGCGTTAAGAATGGGGAATCTCTTAATGTCTCGGTTACTTAATATTATTTTGAAAACCATTAAGTTAAATGAGTATTAAGAATGGTGAATCTCTTAATGTCTCGTTTACTTAATGTGTGCTTGTGAGAATCGTTTAAGTTAACTGGGCATTAAGAATGGGGAATCTCTTAATGTATCGGTTACTTAATGTTGTTTTGAAAATCGTTTAAGTTAAATGAGAATTAAGAATGGGGAATCTCTTAATGTCTTGTTTACTTAACGTTTGTTTTTGAAAAATGGTTTCAGTTAAATGAGTATTAAGAATGGGGAATCTCTTAATGTCTTGTTTACTGAATGTTTTGTTGTGGAAATCGTTTAAGTCAAAAGTATATTAAGAATGGGGAATCTCTTAATATGTCTGTTTGCTTAATGTTTGGCGTGAAAATCGTTTAAGTCAAATGAGTGTTAAAAATGAGGAATCTTTTAATAACTGCATTTGCTTAACGATTGATGTGAATGGAGTCAGTATATGCTCATGCATTTTCATGCTTTTTGTAAATCGTGCAGACCCGTGATAGGTGGCACCTTGATAAATAGTACTTTGGCCTGTGATAGGCGGTACATTTATGATTTACGTTTTTGTAAATTATGTAGACCCGTGATAGATGGCACCTTGGTAAATAGTACTTTGGCCCGTGATAGGCGGTACATTTACGATTTACGGTTTTTTGTAAATTGTGCAGACCCGTGATAGATGGCACCTTGGTAAAGTGTACTTTGGCCTGTGATAGGCGGTACATTTACAATTTACGTTCTTTTTAGTAAACCGTGCAGACCCATGATAGGTTGCACCTTGGTAAACGGTACGGGCCCGTGATAGGCAGTACGTTTATGGTTTACGCTTTTTAGTAAATCGTGCAGACCCGTGATAGGTGGCACCTCGGTAATTGGTACTTTGGCATGCGATAGGCGGTACAATTATGATTTACGGCCCTTCGAGGAGGGTTTTGGTTTGGAATTCCGAGTCCATGCATTTTCGCATATACGCATTGCATTAGGGTGCTTGGCACACGAGTCGTGGTTGATTCAAATTATGATTGTGTTGATTTTGCTAAGTGTTATGTTTTGAAACTATGTGTAAGTGTGTTTGATTCAAATTATGATTGTGTTGATTTTGCTAAGTGTTATGTTTTGAAACTATGTGTAAGTGTGTTTGATTCAAATTGTGATTGTGTTGATTGTACTAAGAACTATGTTTTGGAATTGTGTGATGGTATGTTAGATTGCAAAACCATTTCGAAACTAATGTTTTTGTGGTGATTGTGTTATAATTGCCAAGTGTGGATGTTTGGGAAGCGCGTGATAGTGTGTTTGACTGCAAAACCATTTCGAAACTTAAGATGTCGTGGTAATTGTGTTATAATCTCTAAGTTATTTGTTTTGGAGTTTTGTGTAAGTGTGATTGATTGCAAAACTGTTTCAAAACTCAAGATGTCGTGGTGATTGCGTTATAATTGCTAAGTTTGATTGTTTGGATTTGTGGGTAAGTGTTGATTGATTTCGAAACCTTTTGAAAAGCTGAAAAATGCTGAATTATGCTGTTTTTCTGCTGCTGTCTGATGTGTATTCGAATACAGCAGGCTGTATTCGAATACAGACATGTTGTTTTTGCCTCTGACTTACTGTGTAGTCGAATACAGACTGTTGTAGTCGAATACAAACATGTTGTTTTGCCACTGACTTGCTGTGTAGTCGAATACAGACTGTTGTAGTCAAATACAGACATGCTGTTTTGTTGTTGAATGCTGAAATAGCCTTGTATTCGAATACAAAGATGCTGTATTCGAATACAGCAGTGCTGTTTTGTTAAAAACTTCATTTTTCAACTTTGTTTATGCATGTTTGGCATATAGAAACCCTTTTATGGTGTATGCTAAGTTGAAATATTATTTTGTGCATTTAAAAACTTAAATGTTATGTGTTAACTGTTAATTTCAGTTGGTGACCCTTTACAACTATTGTGGAAATCAGGGCTTTGCCCTCAGATGAGAGTCAGGATGATCCTACCGGTTCGTACCCTACAGATGGGAATGTAGATGGGAATGCTTGACTGGAGCTATGTTAGGAGGATCTTACCGGGCGCGTGGAGATCACTCAGGGTGTATAGTTTTTGTAGAATGATCAGATTAGGTTGACATAGAGGGAACATATGTCTTTATTTTGAATTGTGCTTATTTCAAAGTGGAAGATTGTACCACTTTTTGATGTGTAAATATTTTGGACTCATGTTTCGAAAAACTATTCCGCTGCTTGTAAATTATTATGACTTAATTATTTACCCAAAGGTGTTTCTTTATTTATTTTCTCTGTTTTATTTTAATTTCTTTTGAAAAAAAAATACACCCTCGCTTTGAAAATCGGGATGTTACAGACCTCGTGAGTATTAATCATAGTTTTAATGTTTATATTTAAATTTTTAAATAGTTGTGTTTGTTTCTTGCTTTTATGTAATACTATGCATTTTTTTTGTAGAGAAATGGTGGAAAATGAATTTAGATAGTGCTCCAATTTTGCAAAAGATGGCAATTTGTCATCTTAGTCAAACTTCTTCTTCATCAAGATGTGAGAGAAATTGGAGTTTCTTTGAAGTATCCATACAAAGAGAAGTAATAGACCTTGAACATGAATCATTGTTGCTTCCACTTATTGTATATAATAGCTTTCCAATTTATCATTATGTTTTATTATGGATGGAAGCCTAATGCGATTTGTTATGATTCTATTGAGCATGAATCAATTGATAAATTTAATTTGTCGGTGTTTGAGGAAAAATCAACTCATGGACTTGATATTGATGAGATTAAGAATGTTTTTTTGTCGAGAAAATGCAATTTGAATTGTTGATTATTCATTGAGAAACAATTAAGGTAAATGTTTACTTATATTGAGTATTTTTGTATTTACTTTGAAATTGAGAAAATCAAATTTATTTTTCAACTTGTTTATTATTATCTCCATCTCATTTTAAATATCTAATTTAAATTGTGCAGTATACTTAAGAAAATGATTAAATACGTTGAATTCAAAGATAAAATAAAAGTCTATTTATTAAAATATCTATATTAATCATATTAAGTGAATTTGTATGAATTAAGATGTAATAAGTAAAAATATATTAATAGATAAAAATAATAAATATTCTATTAATGACAAGTAATTTGAAAAAAAATAAATATTACAAAATAAGATAGTATTTATGAGATGAATGAAATATTTAATTAGACAATAAAAAACTTGAGACCACGTACTTTCGTGTTGAAGGAGATATGATGCAAACGGTGATGCCGGAGATTTTTTATCATTAAGTTTTTTTTTAATTATGTATCAATTATTTAGTTTTATTGTTATTAGTGGATGTTATTGTGTTATTGAACTCAAAAAGGTATGTAATTTGACTAGTGTAGAATAGGTGCTATGCATTGATGCTTTTATTTAAAAATGTTATTATAGTATTATATGTAACCTTAAACATATGAGAAAATTAAGAATAATATTGATTACGATCTTCCCGTTTCCTTTTCCGCACTTAACTATTTATTTATATCTACTGCTAATTCAATTAAAGTATGTGTAAAATAACTTTAAACTAATTGTGTGTATATATATTAATAAAAAAATACTTGTGTACAGGAAAAAAAAATTACTTATATATAAATTAAATATTTTATTATTTTGTTACATCAACTTATAAGATTTTTTTGCGCACGTTTTTATACCGTAGGTGATTTTGGTCGAGAGTTGTTATTAAATATAAACATTTTTCAAAATTGAGATTGATATCATAATTCATCGCATTGTGAGGATTTAAAAGAATTATTGCTTTAGTAACAACGTTAAATCAAAATCACCTATGAAATATTATATATTTAATATTTAATATTAGAAGAATTCTATTATTTTGACCCAGTGTATATGAAATATATTTAATATTAATGGTAGATTTTGGAGAATAAATTTTGGGGATAAAAACAAAGAAATGAATATATTTGTGTGCGATACACAATAACAACAAAGCCGTTTGATTTGTGATCATCATCACAAATATGCTGTCGTTATAGTGACATTTGTCTCTTTCGTCTCTACAAAGCTTCTTTGTTCTTCTCATTATTCATTTACAGCTATACAACACTCACTCACACACACATAAACATCATCATCACAAACACAACACACAAAAGCTACAACCTTTGTTTCAGGCTATTGTGTCGTAAATCTTCGATCTTAGTTTTTGTCACTCTGCTCTATCTTTTGCCTTTTGGGAGCTTAAAGTTGGGATTTTTTGTGTTCATTTGTCTTCATTTACTCAAAAATTCATCTGGGTTTGTTCAGATTCTGTCTGATCTGTTTGTTTTCAAGAGAAACTGGTGGAAAATATTGTTTTTTTAAGGTACGTTTCGTGTGCACGTGCAATTTTTTGTTTGGTTGTTGGGAAAATTAAGAAATGATATTTGTGTTTATTACTGACATTATCGAAGTTAAGACCTGAACACTATTTTTTTTTTTTTTTTTTCTGTTGAGGAAACTATTTCTAAATTCCATATCATTTGATAATATCAATTTTTTATTTATTTAATTTTTTATTATTGTCTTTAGTGAAGAAAATACTTTGTTTGTTAACCATATATACAGTAATTGCTGAGAATGCTTGCTGGAAACTAGAAACAAATATTTGATTCATACCCTTATCCTCAGTTATATTGGACTGATCTGAGCTTCAAATTATACAGTGAAAAAAAGGAACTTTTTCTGAAGTGAAGGTGTATCTGAAGAGAGGAATCTATCAGAAATCTCTTAAAGATTCTAAGCAATGAGGGTGGCTTGAGTTTTACAATTTGATCTCTTATTGACATCTTGTAAAGTCTATGTAGAGTTCACTATGGAGTCAGAAGGGGAAGCTGCGGTGAGTAAAACAAGTTTTTATATTTTTTATATTATTTGATGAGTTGATTTCCTCAAATGTTTTATGATTCTATGCCATTGGAATGTAGTTGTTGTTGGTTGGGGCTTATTGACATTTGTTTAATGCCATTTCTAATTATTTAGGGAAAGCCAATGACAACATTGAGTGCTCAAATTTGCCAAATATGTGGTGATAATGTTGGCAAGACTGTGGATGGCGAACAGTTCACCGCATGCGATGTTTGTGCATTTCCTGTTTGTAGGGCTTGCTATGAGTATGAAAGGAAAGATGGGAATCAGTGTTGCCCTCAGTGTAAAACCCGGTACAAGAGGCATAAAGGTAAGTGAACTATGAAACACATACACCAAACAAGACACCGACACATACATGTAGATGCCAATAATAATTTGAGAAAATTGAGCAGATTGAAAGTAACCACACGTGTTGGTGTCGTGACAGTGTAGGACACCCAACATGCCTTCAATTTAAAATGTCGATGCTACGTAGTAAATAAAAGCTAAAATGTGTTATCTGTCATATGTTAATATTACCATTTTTATTCACATAAGGGAAGCTGCAAAAGAATATGGTTAAGTATGATTCACTATTAATGAATTGTGTAGTATGCGGTTTGAAATTTGGTGTTAAGCTTTTATTTGGTGTGAAATACATTGTCTTTGGTAGGATTGTTCCCTTATAAACATGTTGAAGGATTGAGTAGTTATGTGATGGAGGATTCATTATTATTCAAATTCTTTGTAATTATCTTCTTAATGAGTTTTTTCTTTTATAAAAACAAAGGAACAATGTAACATGCTTGAAAAATATGAATTTTGCTTTGCTTTAAAGGGTATTTACTCAATGAACCACCGAATAGGAAATTCTCTCTCTATCCAACTCTAACGACCAGACAAAAACAAAACAAAACATGTAAGCCTTAATTGATTCTCGGAATGAACAAGCACATGAGTGTTGTCCATATAGTACTAATACTTCAAATTGAAGGTGTGTTTAGTGTTCGGCGCATGTCAGTGTCCGACACAGACACATGTTTACATTCAATTACTTCAAATTTTCTTAACTTATTACCAATCGATGTATCAGTGTTGTGCGTGTCCATGTCTGCGTAAGTGCTTCATAGAGTGTTGTTGGTTAGGCCGTAGATGGTTTAAAGAAGATGCCATCTATACTTGTGTGATATTTTTGTCGGTAATCAAAATATGTATTTAATAATTTTAATTGATTCTAGGAAGTCCTGCAATTCTTGGAGATAGTGAAGAAGATGGAGGTGCTGATGATGGTGCCAGTGACTTCAATTATGATTTTGAAAATCAAAACCAAAAGCAGAAGATTTCAGAGAGCATGTTAGGGTGGCAATTGACACTTGGCCGAACAGAAGAAGGTGGCGCTCCAAATTACGATAAAGAAGTTTCTCACAATCACATTCCGAGGCTGACAAGTGGACAAGAGGTCATTCAATTAGCTTCCTATATGATAGTCTTCTATTGAAGTACTTTCTTCTTCAATCTCAGGCCTCAGAATGAAATTTGGCATGATTTCAATTTCAGGTCTCTGGAGAGTTTTCTGCTGCCTCACCTGAGAGACTCTCAGTGGCATCTCCTGTGGTTGGTAGGGGGAAGCGCATCCATAATCTTCAATATTCATCTGATGTTAATCAATCTCGTATATTTCTGTCCCTTCTTAATATGCACATCTTCATTTATTATGATACCTATTTTTCTTTCTTTATCTGTTTGATTGTGATTTGAGATGCTTGGCTATATTCTTGTGCAGCAAATGTCAGGGTTGTGGACGCAGGATTGGGAAATGTAGCATGGAAAGAAAGAGTTGACGGATGGAAGATGAAACCAGAAAAGAATGTTGTTCCAATGAGTACGGGCCAAGCTGCTTCTGAAAGAGGGGCTGGAGATCGAGATATTGACGCCAGCACTGATATACTTGTTGATGATTCCTTGTTGTGAGTAATTCCTTTATTTATTTCTAAGAATATTTGCAGGTCAATGTTTTGTGTGGGATCTCAGTTTTCTTTGTTGTGTGCAGGAATGACGAAGCTCGGCAACCTCTTTCGAGGAAAGTTTCTATTCCATCATCTAGGATAAATCCATATCGTATGGTCATTGTTCTGCGACTGGTTGTCCTTTGCATATTCTTGCATTACCGAATAACAAATCCAGTGCGCAATGCATATGCATTGTGGTTGGTATCGGTTATATGTGAGATTTGGTTTGCCTTTTCCTGGATATTGGATCAATTCCCTAAGTGGCTTCCTGTTAACCGCGAAACGTATCTTGACAGACTTGCGCTGAGGTAAGGCCTTTTAAACTTAATCCTTCTTCTTTACAATGAAGTCACGGTCTATGAAGATTGATATAGACACTGGACATGGCATTGCCACGTAGACATCCGTAATAATTTAAGAAAATAAAAGTGATTGAATGTACCCACATGTATCGGTGTCATGTCGATGCTGGACATTGACACGTGTTGGTGCTACATAGGTATGACAAATGACTTATATTTAATCTTTTTCAATATGATATTCTTTTGAAAAAATCCATGTGTGTTGTAGATATGATCGAGAAGGAGAACCGTCTCAGCTAGCAGCTGTTGACATTTTTGTCAGTACTGTTGATCCGTTAAAGGAGCCTCCACTTGTGACCGCCAATACTGTACTATCTATTCTCTCAGTTGACTATCCAGTCGATAAGGTCTCGTGCTACGTCTCTGATGACGGTGCTGCTATGTTGACATTTGAAGCTCTTGCCGAGACATCAGAGTTTGCAAGGAAATGGGTTCCTTTCAGCAAGAAGTATAATATTGAACCTCGTGCACCTGAGTGGTACTTCGCGCAAAAGATTGACTACTTGAAGGATAAGGTTCATCCATCATTTGTCAAGGATCGCAGAGCGATGAAGGTAAGGGGTTGTCGTAAGTATAGATTATTCTTCTGGCTGCACATGCATTTATGCTACTTGCATTAGCATTAAATTTTATAAGTGTATCTTTTAATTTTACTTCATTTTACTTTCAGAGAGAATACGAAGAATTTAAAATTCGTATTAATGGATTTGTTGCAAAGGCAACGAAAGTTCCCGAAGAAGGGTGGGTAATGCAAGATGGTACGCCGTGGCCTGGAAATAACATTAGAGACCATCCGGGAATGATCCAGGTTGGTTGAATTCTTGTTATGTAGATGGAATCTTACAAACTATTTGTTAGAAAATAAAATAATCTCATAATATCTTGATTTTTTGCCATAATATTTTGGTTAATCTCCTAATATCAGTTTTTAATCCTAGCGTATGTTAGATTATCCTCTAGGATTAATTTCCATATTTCTTATTATTATTTGTTTCTTGATTTCCTTATTTATTTAGGATTCAACTTATGTATCCTTACATATAGAGATTTTTGTTTAGTCTTTTGTATCAAGTTATTATCAATAATTTTCAAAGTTCTTAATTTTTTTTCTCCTCCTTTTATCTATATTCTCAAAACTTCAACATTGTTGATCATTTACCATCTTTGAAGTCACATATCAATGCTTTTGCCTTCCTAGATAGTGCATATGTCACACTGTCAGAGTGATGGAAACATGTAGTGTAGTGAAATGTTTCTACATATTATTACCCTTTTGGACTCTAATTGCGTAAATTTGTAATCTGTACCAATATTTTCTACAGGTTTTCTTGGGCCAAAGTGGAGGACTTGACACTGATGGCAATGAACTTCCACGTTTGGTCTATGTTTCTCGTGAAAAGCGTCCAGGTTTCCAACATCACAAGAAAGCCGGTGCCATGAATGCACTTGTGAGTATCATTTTTCAATAGAAATTATGAAGTTACTTATATCAGCAATGTACTTGGGCATAGTTATCTCACTGGCTGTGGTTAATCTAACGTTTGCAGGTTCGAGTTTCTGCTGTGCTTACAAACGGACCTTTCTTATTGAATCTCGATTGTGATCACTACATAAACAACAGCAAGGCCTTGAGGGAAGCTATGTGCTTTATGATGGATCCTAACCTTGGTAAACATGTTTGCTATGTTCAGTTTCCACAGAGGTTTGATGGTATTGATAGGAACGATCGATATGCCAATCGTAATACTGTTTTCTTTGATGTAAGCATCTTAACCATGTTGATATGATTTTGTCGATGTTCATATGTGATTTAACCTTTTTTGATAACTTTTTTTCTTCAAACTTGAAACTTTCCGAACAGATAAACTTGAGAGGTTTGGATGGAATTCAAGGTCCTGTTTATGTCGGTACTGGATGTGTCTTCAACAGGACGGCTTTATACGGCTACGAACCTCCTCTTAAGCTGAAGCATAAAAAGCCTGGGTTTCTATCATCAATCTGTGGTGGAAATAGAAAGAAGAGTTCAAAATCTAGTAAGAAAGGATCAGACAAGAAAAAGTCTAGCAAGCATGTCGACCCAACTGTGCCGATTTTCAGTCTCGAGGATATAGAAGAAGGAGTAGAAGGTAGGCCTGCGTTCGTTGCATTAATAGTTCCACCGTTTAAACTATTTCTTCTATGTTAATGTTGTCATTTTCAATTGCTGGAAAGGAAATATAGCTTGTTTTCATGCTTCTTTGGAGCATTGTATCTCGTTTTAAAATTATGTTTACCTAATCATACATGTACGACTTTACTGATTTTCTAAGAAATGATTTATTTTATGTTTGGATTTGCGGTGAGTTGGGGAAATCATGGTGGCACCGTAATTTTATTGAAGCTTCAAAGTGTAGCTTTGGCCAAAATCACGGTGACATGCCATGATTCTATCCAAGCATGCTCATAGGGTTTTTTATTTAGCAATTGCTTTTGAGTTGCTTTCAATTATTTGACTTTTCCTTCTCTTGTGGATATTTTTTCAGGCACTGGATTTGATGATGAGAAAACACTACTTATGTCACAAGTGAGCCTTGAGAAAAGATTCGGTCAGTCTGCTGTTTTTGTTGCTTCTACGTTGATGGAGAATGGCGGTGTTCCTCAGTCTGCTACTCCAGAAACTCTTCTGAAGGAAGCTATTCATGTTATCAGCTGTGGTTATGAAGATAAATCAGAATGGGGAACAGAGGTGTGTTGTTATTTTATGTTGAATAATATTCTATGTAGTACCAAAATTTCATTCTGGTGTCCGATACATGTCAGTGTATGGTGTCCAACATTTGTCAGTGTCTGATAGTAACACAACACAACACCAGCAGATGTAGTTATATTCGATCACTTTTATTTTCTTAAATTATTATTGGTTTTATATGTCAGTGTCTTGTGAGCCGTGTGGCCAACAACATATAGTTCATTTAGTGATTATTGATCCTGTAAAAATTCACAATGATTCTAAAGGTAAATAACTATCTTGTTTCCTGTTCCACAGATAGGATGGATTTACGGTTCGGTCACTGAAGATATTCTTACTGGATTCAAGATGCATGCCCGTGGTTGGCGGTCTATATACTGCATGCCTAAGCGTCCAGCGTTTAAAGGTTCTGCTCCTATCAATCTTTCGGATCGTCTAAACCAAGTGCTTCGATGGGCTTTAGGTTCTGTCGAGATTCTTCTGAGCCGGCATTGTCCTATCTGGTATGGATATGGTGGAAGACTAAAGTGGCTTGAAAGGTTTGCATATATAAACACAACAATCTATCCAGTCACTGCCATTCCCCTTCTCATGTATTGTACTTTGCCTGCTGTGTGTCTTCTCACTAACAAGTTCATCATTCCACAGGTTTGTTATTTATTTTTTCATTCACATAATTCAGTGATTAAGAATCATTAACCATACATGGTTAATATTACTGTGGTTAGTCATTCTTTTGTTGAATTCATCCAAAATTTGAAATACATTAACTAGGATAACCAACATGACCTTGTGAAATGAAACATTTGATGGAACTCTCAACATTTGGTCTTCTTATAGACTTCAACTCCCTGTAGGCTATGTAGCACCCACTATTTAGATTTACGGTGTGTTCGGTGTCTGACTTTTGTCGGTGTTTGACAATGACACGGCATCAATATATGTTGTTACGTTCAATCACTTTCATTTTCTAAAATTATAGCATATCTGGGTCTGTCATTGCTTTGACCGTTGTATGAAGATTGGACTACTTGTATTTTGACTTCACCAAACCGGCTTTAAAATACATTTTGAAATATGAGCCGTTTGATTTTATTCATACGGCGAAGATCTACAATTGCGTAAATGCATGACTACGGAGAATCCAAATCCCTCATTTTAGCTTATGTAAAACATGAAACTTAACAATCAAACTTAATTTGCTTGCAGATTAGTAACATTGCAAGTATATGGTTTATCTCTCTCTTCCTTTCCATCTTCGCAACTGGAATCCTCGAGATGAGATGGAGCGGAGTCGGAATCGACGAATGGTGGAGAAACGAACAATTTTGGGTCATCGGTGGTGTGTCAGCACATCTTTTTGCCGTGTTCCAAGGTCTATTAAAAGTGCTAGCCGGAATCGACACAAACTTCACCGTCACATCCAAGGCATCTGACGAAGATGGTGACTCAGCAGAACTATACATGTTTAAATGGACAACACTTCTCATTCCTCCAACAACACTTCTCATAATAAACCTAGTTGGTGTTGTTGCTGGTATATCGCATGCTATTAACAGTGGTTACCAATCATGGGGTCCTCTCTTTGGTAAACTCTTCTTTGCATTTTGGGTTATCATTCATCTCTACCCTTTCCTTAAAGGTCTCATGGGACGCCAGAATCGAACGCCGACAATCATTGTGGTCTGGTCGATTCTTCTGGCGTCGATTTTCTCTCTTTTGTGGGTTCGAGTTGACCCGTTTACCACAAGAATCACTGGTCCTAAAGCTGAGGAGTGTGGAATTAATTGCTAGACCTCGAAATAATAATACTCTCTCCGGTATTAAATATAAGCAAATGTGACTTTTGTTTATATTTAAGACTGAATCAAATACTATGATGTTTTGGATTGTAATGTAATTATTTGTTGTAGCTTTTATATTTGTTTATGTACCTTTAAATTATGTGCAGTTTATAGAAGATGCATGAGAACTAAATTAGAGTGTGAACTGCGTAAACTTACCTTTCTGTTTTATAGAGAAGCTATTATAAGAACAGAAATATGTGTGTATAATCATTCGATTTGGAGTAAATTATTATTAAATAATTTGGTTCCTAAATGTGGAGTTCTAAAATGATATTTGAAATTGAAAATACCTTTTTATAATAAAATGAATAATGTTAGCATTACACTCTTTAATACATTTTCTAACACTATTTAATTAATTAAAATATATATATATATATATATCTGTTCTATCAATTTTTTCAACAATTGATTCTTTTAATCCATATATAATATTCATACTGTGGTGTTGTATATGAAGATTTCGACATGGCTCGAACCACCCAAATAAGGTGGTCCCGTACCTGGTTATATGCATGACATGGGCTAGTTGCATTGGCCAATAATTTCTCATCTGGATTAGATTTAATATAAATAATGGTGGTTTCTTTTTTTACCCTATATTTTTAAAAGCCTTTAACATATATTTTTGAATTGATAAATCTAGAAGACATTGGGGTGAAAAAGGAAACTACATAAAAAAAAAAGTTATTTAATTAATTAACTGTTTTTTTTTTCTGAGGAAAACTAGGAAAATATAATGTAAGTCTAGTTAATAACATAAGCCCACAAAATTCTAATGTGTTTTGCAGGGTAATTTTTTCAGATAATAGGTCAGGTCTAAAAACAGTTCTCTTAAAAGGGCCTATAATTGAAAAGCTTACTAGGGAATTTAGAGAAATGTACCAGGCACCCCCACACTTGTACCTGCCACCCCCACATGCTTGATGAAAAGACCATTATACCCTCCATCTCATCTATAAAAACCCCAAAAAAATTTCACTTTCACTTTTTACACACCCCATTCGAAAGTTTCGAAGATTCGAAGTGCATCCAACCTCAGTTTCGAAGATTTTACAGTTTCGAAGTTAAAACAGTAAGTCTGTTTCGAAACTTTTATTGTGTTTGAAATTTTCGAAAGTTTTGCAATACTCGAACATTTGGAAAGTTTCGAAATGTAGGAATATAGGAATGAAATCTTCGAAACGTAGGAATGTAGGAATGAAAGTTTCGAAATGTAGGTGAAATCTTCGAAAGTTAAGAAAATTTCGAAAATGAAGGAATGAAATCTTCGAAATGCAGGAAAGTTTCGAATGCTAACTTTCGAAGCTGAGTGAAACATTCGAAATGAACTTCGAAAATTTCGAAAATCCTGCAAATTTTCGAAGCTTTTGCTGAGTTATATTAATTATTCGAAAATCCTTTGTTATAAATAATTATATTAATTAATTATTATATGTAAATAATTATATTATTTATTGTAAATAATTATAATTATTTATTGTAAATAATTATAATTATTTATTGTAAATAATAAATAATTTTCGAAATGAAGTTCCTATATTAATTAATTATTTATTGTAAATAATTATATGTTGTCTTTTATTAAATTATTTTTTTTATTGATTATAATTTTTTTTAATATGTATATATTTATATGTTGCAGTGCCTAGGATGAGAGGTGCTTTCGGCCAAATTATTCGCAACATTATTGGTGGTGATAGAGGTGATTTGAATAAAAATTAAATTTTTAATCAGTTGAATTTAATAGTTTATATTTATATAATATATATGATTAGATTTAAATAATTATATATTAAATAATATATTATTGTTGCGTTTTATTATATTATTTACTTGTCTTTTATAATATTTTTTATTATAGGTAGTGATAGAGGAGATGGTGCAGAGAGAATTCCACCAACAACATCAAATAGACGACGAAACGAAGCAAATCGTCCAATTAGGCAGCGTCGTCGAAGACAAGACATCCATGATGATGTCGTCGAGTCTACTGCCCATGCACATATGGAGGAGGATGTCCCTGAGCCTTAGCCTCAGATGGAGGAGGAAGTCCATGAGCCTCAGATGGAGGAGGATGTCCATGAGCCTCAGATTGAGGAGGATGTCCCTGAGCCTCAGATGGAGGACGATGTCCCTGAGCCTCAGATGGAGGACGATGTCCCTGAGCCTCAGATGGAGGACGATATCCATGAGCCTCAGATGGAACATGCTGATGATGCTGCTGCACATGCTGGATTTCTTGGAGGACCGATGTTGACACATTTGTTGACACAGTATGAACACCACGTTGCTCGGAGGCTATGGGAAGGAGAGGTATATTTCAATTTATTAATTCAATTATGTAATTCAATTATTTAATTTACTTTATTTAATTAATTGTTTAATTAAATTTATTAATTCAATTATTTAATGTAGTTTATTTAATTAATTGTTTAATTAAATTTATTGATTTAGTTTAATTTAAGTAATTATTTATTTAAATATATGTATTTAATTTAAGTTTATGTAATTAATCGCAGGATCGTGGATCGTTAAAAGTAATTACTCATGGCTTGAAGTTGAAGAAGTTTGCAGAAGTACCTGTGCCAGATCCTGTAGAGCATTGGATTCGGGAATCTGGGCTGCTACATCTATCTTCAGCTTACCTCACTATGGTTGATGCTGGTCTGATATCTGCATTTGTTGAAAGATGGCACAGGGAGACCAACTCATTTCATTTGCCAATTGGAGAGATGACTATTACTTTAGACGACGTTGCGACTCTCCTTCATATCTCACCCCATGGTAAATTTTTTAGTGCACCTGTTAATATGAACACTAACAATGCTGCAAAAGCTGCACATGAGTATTTAGGTGCAACATGGGAAGAATCATTTGCTGAGATTAATTATAATAAATGTGCCCAATATAGATTGCAATGGTTACGTGATTTATATATTCGTCTCATTCAAACTAATCAGTTTGAATGTGCGGCTAGAACGTATCTATTGCATTTAGTTGGCAGCACAATTTTCGCCGATAAAACACATACGCGTGTGGAGGCGAAATACATCAGTTTATTTATTGATTTGGATCGTTGTCGAGACTATTCATGGGCTACTGCGGCATTAGTTTTCCTTTATGAAAACCTGGGAGATGGGGCTATCCACGACACCCGACAGTTGGGAGGTTACATGACTCTATTACAGGTATATCATATTATTTAATTATTTTATTTATTAAGTTGTATTATTTAAAATAAGTATGTATTTTACTGATTATTTATTATGTTATGAATGTTGCAGTGCTGGATTTACGAACACTTCCCTAGGATTTGTAAGCGGGGAAATAGAGGTGATGTTCCTGCACATCTTCCAAGAGCGTGTAAGTGGACTGCAAAACATGCGGTTGAAGGTGGATTAGTGACCTATCGTCAAAGACTTGATGCATTGATGCTCGATGATGTAGTCTTTACACCATATGATGATGATCGAGCTAATCATCCATTTGAACCGCTTTCGATGTTCTCTGGTTATTTTCAATTTGGTGGACTCTCAGTACCATATTTGTCGGAGCGATGTCTTCGACAATTCGGTAGTATTCAGTGCATTCCTCCTGATGTTCCTCCGAGGCCGAGCAATATAGATTGGGTGTGGCAGACTACTATGCAATCATCTGTAGCGGCGTTTCGAAGATTATATCATGTTGCGAGTTTTCCTGCAGAGGTCACTACAGACTACTATGCATGGTATATGAGTGTTACACATCCTTTAATCATCCCTCCGTCTACTGCACATGAGGGTACATCATCTCCTGCACATGCTGGTCCACCATCTGCTGCACATGGTGGTACATCATCTTCTGCACATGCTGGTCCGTCATCTTCTGATCGAGATCGTAGAGCAGCTGAGCTTGTACGTAGAGCCATTAATTTGGTTCGTCCATTTAGTGAACTTCATGAGATTTTAAATGAGTTAAGTCTTTTGTACGACGATGTAATTTGATGTGTTATGTGATGTAATTTGAGATATTATGTGTTATGTGATGTAATATGACAACCTACGTCCAGTCCTGAAATCAACTCGATTTCAGCCTTTTTCCAATATAATCAACTTGAGAACGTTTTACACGATGATCTGATAAATTAAATACAATATATTCTAATCTTCATTTAATGAAATAAATGATGATTTAATAAATGATGGATCGATGCATTCCCAATGTTTCATACGTGCTGCATAAGCTACTTCCCAAGTCTTTGCTGTGTCACTACAAAAGTCTTTCCATTTTTGTGACGTAGGTGGTAAAGGACAATCAGACTTCAATTTAATCTGAATAAAAAAGATTAAAAAACATTAAGTATTAAATAAATAATAAAATTTTTAAAATTAATTTGATAAACAAGATTAATTTTACCTGTACCCAATGATTGTCGTTAACAAATCCAATTGCTAATAAAGAGTGAGCAGAAGTATCTTTTGATGGTGATTTGTTTAGCGGGAAAAATGTCATATTCAGATTACGAGACAACGACACCAATATGACATTGTATAGTGTTGCTATCACGTAACCTAAGTCAGGTAAAGACATCCACTTATCTTTTCCTTGAGCACCCAATTTTGATATTTTCAATGAGTTGCGCACTGATTCAACATTGTCATCAAAAACATTAGAATAAACATCTTTATGTAGACCAATCTCTTTATCCAATTGTGATCGAACTAAAGCCCAAGATTCTTCGGTCCAACCTAGCAATGCTGCAATTGCACGAAACCCACAATTTCCATCAGCCACAACATCTACTATCTCATCAATATACGAATGTATATAAGTAGGAAATTGTGTCTTAAAATATCGTCTTGCAGAACGTTGAGATGATTGAGATTGTTGCCTTGCAGAACGTTGAGATGATTGAGATGGTTGCATTGCATTTGCAGATTCTTGAGAGGCATCAACATACTCCCAATATGAAGGATCACGAGGAGTATCAAATTCTTTTTTCTTTTTACCAGCTCTTTTGGTTCTCACTTTCTCTGGTGGTGCAAGTATTGATGTGGTATGTGGAAATACAACTTCACGCACCTTTGCCTTGAATATCCTTTGACTTATAATATCGTGTTTCTTCATGTACGCTTTCATTGCTTCCAACTCTTCAGAAAAATCATAATCTGATAAAGATTCTTCATCCTCTAATTCATGTGCAATGCTTAACTGTTTCCAAAAATCATGAATGCTATCTAAAGGGATAACATTACCATATATCTGCAACATAGCCAATTCACATGCACATGGTAATCCATGAGTTGTTCTAATTGAACAACCACATTCTGTTTTGTTAGTACCAACAACCTTCACCCTTTCCAACTGTTTATAAATTTTTTTCATACATATTCTTGATACACGGTGATGTAGATTTTGAAAAAATTGTAAATTATACCCGTGCTCAACGTCCTTGATGGTTTTCTAAAAAGAAGATTGAATAATACATATTTGGTTCTTCAACATCATATTCACTGCATCCCAACTTTTACACAAATCACCCAAACTAGTTTGAAGCATGTTTTTCAATCTCCAATGAGCAGACTCAACTCTACAAATAAATTAAATAACACATCACATAAACTACTAAATCATGTTTGCTAAAACAACACAAATCATATTTTAAAAATACCTGTTAGATGTTGTGTTTCCCAAATGCATAACTCTATTGGTCCAAGCCTTGACAAATCTTTCTTTGTAAGGTGTTAACCATGAATCTTTCACATAATCAACAAAAAGAATATATTCGGCACACAATAGCTCAAACTGTTGCAAATGATGATGATACTCCTCCACACTAGTCGAATAGACAATCTTTTTCCATAAATCCATTACCTCTTCTTGTCTATCCTTTTTGACATATTGTTTGCATTTTGCCCCAACATTTTTTTCAATATGAAAACGACATAGCAAATGTATTGAAGTAGGAAACACAACACTAATCGCATTCATCATGGCAAGATCTCTATCTGTCACAATAACTTTAGAAATCAAAGACTCAGATTTGAACAACATTCATACCTTTTCAAATGCCCAGATGAAATTATCTTGTCGCTCTTGTTCCAAATAAGCAAACCCAACTGAAAATGTCAAACTAGTAGATGTGACACCGACTATTTCAAGTAATGGTAATCGATATCTGTTTGTTTTGTATGTGCTATCACAAATCAAAACAAAATGAAATGTGTTTAACAACTTTATACAATCAGTATGCGTCCAAAAAATATCTCTCAAAATATCTGAATCTTCCCGTCTTCTTATCCAGTGCACATAATTTTCTTCTTGTATTAACTTCAACAGATGCTGCATTTCTGTGCACGAACCTCTCAATGATGATCGATAAATATTCCTTGCTTTATATATTTGACTGGGAATAGTGACATTGCCTTCATTTCTCACTTTCAAAGCATTTAGAATGAATCTGGGTGCAAGCTTATACTTTGTCATATCATTGACAAATTTCCTCTCTTCTTCGTTTAAACGCCCCAAATAAGAATGACCGGTTACATTATCAAGTAATTCATGATTGTGTGTCCCACAACGAACACTAATTTTCCATCCTTCACCGCCACGTAATGGTACACATCTGAGAGTAAATGGACAGTTTTCCTTATGAGAGCAAGTTACTGATGATTTTGATTTTGATTTATATCTTCCACCTCTTTCGCATCCTAAAATTAATTTGTCTTTTCTTCCCCTAATTTCGGTTGCTTTATCTGATCGAATTGTAACAATTAAAATTCCATTTTGTATTCCAATGGTTTTTGCCCATTCAAATACATCTTCTCGACAAGAAAATACCTACAAAGTACGTTTCAAATAAAATATTAACTATATCGCTATAATGAAAATTTAATCAGTAGTCATGAATAATCAGTAGTAATAATAATATCTGATCAGTGATGAATTTTTCTGTAGAATCTATAACATTTTTTGAAGCGGAAACATCAACTCTACTCATACCTAATTTCAATATTAGTAACAAATTTAATTAAAAATCATCTCATAACATGAAATTAATATAATATTGACTTATAAATTAATATTAAGTTATAACATAATATTAATTTAAAAAACAAATAAAAAAAATTAAATTAAAAATTCAAAAAATTTCGAAAATTTCAATTATTTTAAATATTCGAAAATCATTTTCGAAAATTTAGGAAAATGGAAACTTTCGAATAAGCCAAGCCAATTTGAATTTCGAAATTTTTGTCAAATGTCAAATATTCGAGTTTCGAAACTTCCAGCAACATCAAACTTTCGAGGCTATGCATTTCATTTCGAAAATTTCCATAAAGATCAAATTTTCGAGGCTATGCATTTCGAAAATTTCCATAAAGATGAAAGTTTCGAATATCATTTTTATATGCCTTTCGAAACTTTTATTCAACATCAAATTTTCGACAGTTTTTGTGCTTCGAATGTTTAGAACAACATCAAATATTCGAGACTTTATTGAACTTCGAAAATTTGTAATGCATACAAACTTTCGAATCTTTGTATATTTTGAAAAATTTTACACTTCGAAGGTTTTATAAAAATCAAACTTCCGAAATACTTACTGTAATAGGCTTCGAAAGTTTGAAATTTTCGAATCCTACATTTACTTTTCAATATTTTCGAAAGTGGGTCTAACCAATATGGTAACTTTTTTTTTTTTTTTATACTTTTTAGATGGGGTAAAACAATCATTAAAATTTACTGGGGGGTGCCAGGTACAATGGGGGGGTGCGTGGTATAAATCTCGGGAATTTATTTTATTTTTAATAAAAAGCAAGAGGCTTATTAAGTAGGACCTAAGAGGTTGAGACTTATTTAACAGTTCTAATTATTGTCATTATTATAAATTAGAAAAATGTTTATTATTATAGAAGAAAATTGAGAAGAAACACAAAATTATGTGATAATATTTAACTCTTTTAAATAATAATTATCTATTATCTTTATGTGTTGTTAATCAAAGTTTGATTGATAAATAATTATATTTTGATCTATAAATTATAATGATATATTCCGAATGATTATTTTATAGAATAGCAATGTGTTATATTTTTACATAGAGAAAATACCAATCGAATTCCAACTAAACGGAGGAATTAAAGGCATAAAACAGGAAGAAAAAAACAAAACAAAACAAACCTAGTTTATAACAGTAACAAAAAAATAAAGAAATATAGTGACTAAGATATAATAAAAACTAAATACATTGAAAGGAAATAACGACAAAGTAAACTAATATAGGTTAATCAGCTCGGCAAGCTGGAAGTATCAAAAAGGTTAAGCAATGGAATGAAAATCACATGGATGTAAGGCTTGGTGTGCATGTCTACAAGCTGAGCAAAGGATGTACCAGACTAGATTTTTTCACGAACAAAATAGCAATCCAACTCAACATTTTTAGTACGACTCTGACACATTCGAATGTAAGATATTACAATTTTAATAAGTAGTCAGAACATTCATAGCGTAATATTTCTCATGACATAATATTACAATTCATAAAATTGTAACAAATATCACAAATTATCTTATAAAAGTTTAAGGTACAATCATCCAAAACATAAGATTAAAAGTTTAAGGTACATTCATGTAATTCTAACTTTTGAGTGAAGTAGGTCGTTGGTTTAGCGTCCTAAGGACCGTTCCCTCACTTAGTGTTTCAATTCAAAACACATCTTAAACTTCATTCACAAATCACATGCATTATTGGTAAAACATAGATACATTAACACTATGTCAATAAACATCAGACAAAGTAAGATATAAATAACAATCATCAAATAAAAGTAACAACAGTAGTTTAGCTTAACTAAACTGAGACTGCTCAACCATTTTACCAGATCAAACTAGAGAAAACTTCAATATGTCAATTTCGCTGAGCCATAAGTAATTGTTTAGCTAGTTCAAGTCAGAGGCTAATTGATTTCAGTTTTAACAATTTTCGCTCAACAAATTTATGTTTCGTTTAGCGAATTTAAGTCTAAAGCCATTGTTGATTATGAGATCAAAATCATATTCTGATGTTGTACAATTATTAGTATGTATTAATTAGGATTTCTGTTTTAATTTTATTTCCTATTTAGAGATAACATTTATAGGGAAAATCAATTTTCTGATTTTGAGCTCTATTTGATTGCACATAATTAATTTCTTGCCCTATTTATATCTCCTCATGTAATCAGTTTTTGTATCAAGTGAAAATACAATCCCTTTTATGCATGGTATTAAAGCTTGATCTGAACCATTTTTAGTCTCTACCACTGACCCAACCATCGAGGGAGAGCAAACGTAAAGTACACCCAAGGAGATTGGCATAACTCTTGCAAGTTCAATTGAAGGGACTACACTTCTTATCAGTAGCCACAAGCTAAACGGACAAAACTACCTTCAATGGGAGAGGTTTGTCCGAATCTTTCTCCAAGGGAAAGAGAAAGAGGGTTACGTCACAGTAGACTGCAAAGAGCCCAAGAAAGGAGAACCTCTAAACATGGCAACTGGAACACATTTTAGTCATGTCATGGCTTCTCAATACCATGAAAAATGAAATTGGAGAAAATTTCATGTATTATGATACTGCCAAAGATATGTGGGATGCAATAAAAGAGACATACTCCAATGTGGACAGTACATCTGCCATCTTTGAAATTAAAAGCATTTTCCATGATCAGAAATATGGTGATTCCTCTGTCACATAATACTTCAACACCTTTAGTCGATATTGGCAGCAACTTGATACATATGAAGATGTAGAATGGACAAAGAGCTGGTGGAAAATGATATAATCTACAAATTTCTAATGGGGCTTAACAAAGATCTTGATGAAGTGTGTGGAAGAGTGCTTCAAAAAATCCGAGAAGTGTTCTCAAAAGTGAGAAGAAAGGAAAATAAGAGGAAACTCATGTTGGAAAATCCTTTTTCATACCTATCAATTAAAGGTTCAACAATGACAACAAATAGAAATCAATTTCACCCAACGAGTTCAACTCAAAGAAGGAATCAACATTGGTGTGAACACTACAAGAAACATGGTCACACTAAGGACACTTGTTGGAGCATTCACAAAAAGCCATCAGAAGCAAACCACTGCAACAGGGAAAATAGAGGCAATGCATCACATAACCCACAAGAAATAGAAGGTACACTTGATCCATCTCCGTTCAACAAAGAGAAAATGGAAGCTCTACAGACAATGCTTACTACAATGAAAAATGGTACACTTGCAATAGCTCAAAAAGGTAATTTTTTTGCATGTTTTACACACTAGCATAGGAAAATCATAAATCATAGACTCAGGAGTCTCAAATCACATGACTGGATATATAATTGTATTTGACACTTATTCTCTTCTTGTCATAATAACTCCACTATTCGGATTGTTGATGGTACTATATCAAAATTTATTGGTACAGGTTCAATAGTGATTTTAAAAAAATATTATTCTAGATCATGTATTGTATGTGCTCAAACTTGATTGCAGTTTTCTATCTATTAACAAACTTACCAAAGATTTGAAATGGGTCACTAATTTTTCCTCTGAGTTGTGCGAATTTCAGATTTTGGAGTTGGGAAAGACGATTGGAAATCCTAAAGAATGGGATGGACTCTACTATTTGCAAGTTGAAGATTATTCTAAAGAACCTAAAGCCAATTCTATAGCTTCTCCTAATAATGATAAGTCTATAATGTTGTGGCAGTATCGATTAGGCCACCTATATTTCATGTACTTGGAGAAAATGTTTCCCTCATTATTCAATAAAAATCTAAGGAATTTTCAATGTGAAGTTTGACAATTATCCAAACATACTTGAAGCACATATTCACCTCAACCATGTAAACCCTCCCAACTTTTTTCCTTAATTTACAGTGATGTATGGAGGCCATCTCGAGTCAACAACATTACGGGTGCTAGATGGTTTGTTATATTCATTAATGACCACACAAGAATCACATGGGTATTTCTTATTAAAGAGAAATCAAAAGTAGAAAAAATATTTGTGTTTTTTCACAATATGAAGAAAACACAATTCTAAACAAAAATTAAAAAGCTAAAAACTGACAATGGCCGCTGATATTTTAATTCAACACTAGAGTCCCATTTTAAAATTCATGGAATTATAACCCCCAACAAAATGGGGTCGCAGAGAGGAAAAATAGACACATTTTGGAAGTAACAAGATCTCTCATGCTAGCCACCAATTTACCAAAACATTTTTGGGAAAAAGATGTCCTTTCAACAACTTATATCATAGATAAGATGCCTTCACGTATCCTTAACTTTGACACCCCTTATTCCACTCTCTAAACTCTCTTTCCATTCAACACAATTTTCACCTCAATTCCATTGAAAATATTTGGATGTTTAGCCTTTTTTTCACAACTTAAACCCTTAATGTAACAAACTTGACCCAAAATCAATAAAATGTGTTTTTCTTGGCTACTCACCTCACCAAAAAGGGTATAGGTATTACTCCCCCACAACTAGAAGATTTTACCACACTATGGATGTGACTTTCTTTGAGAATCAATCTTATCACTCAAAAGTTGGAATTTAGGGGGATAATACATTAAACTTGAACGGAAATGTAGAATTCCAATTTTGGGGATTTGAGATGACCAAATATGTCCTGGAAATTACACCATTAACATCAGAAAGTTCCATACCAGCAGAACCAGTGCTTGAAACTGCACATGTAGAAATTTTTGCACAAGAAGTTGATTGGAAAGTTTACACTAGGAGGAGGAAAAACAAATTGGTGGTAGAGTCAAACACAGCTCCAATGCAAAGCCACTACAAGAAATCATGGTTTTTGTGAGGGCCAAAAGCTCTCACAAAGGGTATAATCAGCCACAAAGGTGGATTTTGTGAGGGCTTTTGCCAGCCACAAAGAAGCTGGTCACAAAATTTTGTGAGGGCTTTTGCAGCCACAAAAGACAGGCATTTGTGAGGGCTTTTGCAGCCACCAAAGTCTGCCTTTGTGAGGGCTTAGTCCGCCACAAAGGACAGACTGAATTTTTCTGATTGGACCTTTGTGAGGGCCCATACCGCCACAAATTCCCTCCTTTGTGAGGGCTTTTGGCCGCCACAAATGCCACCTGATTAAAAAATAATATATTTTGTGAGGGCTTAGGCCGCCACAAAATAATACGTATTTAATAAATTAATTTTTAAATTCAAAATTAATAGTTTATTATAATATTATATATAATAAATTAATATAAATATAATATTAAAATTTAAATTATAATTAAATTAAAATTATAATTAAATTAAAATTTAAATTAAATTTAAAATATAATGTAATTATAAATTAAATTTAATATATAATAAACTAATCTTAATATAATTAAAATTTTAAAATAAAATATTTAAATTAAAATTAAAGATTAATAATTAAATTAAAGATTAATTTAAATAATAAAATATTAATAATAAAATATTTAAATATTTAAATTAATAATTATAATTATAATTAAACATTAATTTAAATTAATTTAAATTATAAATAAATTAAAATTAAATTTAAATTTAAATTTAAATAAAATTAAATTTAAATATTAAAATTAAATATTAAATATTAAAATTAAAATAAATATTATATATAAAAAAATAATATTAATAATAATTAAAGCTAACTATAGCAATTACGACAAAATCAAATCACATCACATCAATCCCAAAATTAACAATTAATGTCTTAGAAACCCAAAATTAACAAATAATATTTTACAAAGTGGAAATTAAACACACAATAATGTCATACAACCCAAAAATAAATTATGAAATTATTCAAATCACATCAATGCTCATAATAATTCCCATGATCAGCTCCACTCCCACCATCATTATTTCCTGCATTCATATCCGACGAAAGAAGTCCCTCAAAAGTATTATTCATTTGTGTTGGAGGAGACATCATGCTTTGAAATTGAATTTCATCTAGCCATGAATCCAACCAGGCTTTAGAAAATGGAATATCATCAGGTAATACTATTCCCAACTCATAACTTGTCAATATGAGTTTAACTGTCAATGATATCCTATTTCACTACGAAAAAGGTCGAGAACTTGTACTCAACACCCCATTGAAAGATATATATGTCACATGCGAAATTATCAAAAGGATACAAGACATTTGTAGCAACACTTGACAATACCTATATTCCAAGGAATATTCAAGAAGTCCACCAACAACTTGAGGGGACAACAACTATAAAAGAAGAACTTCATGCGTTGATTAAAAGTAACATTTAGGAAATTAATGCTCTACTAGAGGGGAGGAAGCATGTTGGTTGTAAGTGGATATTTTGTATCAAATACAATGTCAATGGGAGAAAAATTCGGTATAAGGCGCAATTAGTGGCAAAGGGATTCACCCAATCATATGACATATACTATGAAGAGACATTTGCTCCAATGATCAAATTTAACTTAGTACAAGTCATATTATCCTTGGCTACAAACTTGGATTGGCTGCTACACCAGCTAGACATTAAAATTGCCTTCCTAAATGGTGAGTTAGAAGAGGAAGTATACATCACAATTCCCCCAAGACTTGAATCATCCATCACTTTGAACAAGGGGTGCAAGCTATGAAAATCTTTGTATGGCCTTAAGCAATCGCCTAGACCATGGTTTGATAGTTTGAAGGCCAATATGATCACACTATGTTTGTCAAATGCTCATTGGAAGGAAATTTAACTTTATTCATTGTGTATGTTGATGATATCATTATCACATAAAATTATCATAATCTAATCAGACACTTGAAAGAACTATTGGCTAGGAGGTTTGAAGTCAAAGACTTAGGACAACTTAAGTAATTCTTAGGGATGGAAGTAGCTCGAACAAAAGAGGGAATATATGTCTCTCAAAGGAAATACACCCTAGACTTACTCTAAGAAACTGGAATGCTCGGGTGTATAGGCCAATATGATCACACTATGTTTGTCAAATGCTCATTGGAAGGAAATTTAACTTTATTCATTGTGTATGTTGATGATATCATTATCACATAAAATTATCATAATCTAATCAGACACTTGAAAGAACTATTGGCTAGGAAGTTTGAAGTCAAAGACTTAGGACAACTTAAGTAATTCTTAGGGATGGAAGTAGCTCGAACAAAAGAGGGAATATATGTCTCTCAAAGGAAATACACCCTAGACTTACTCTAAGAAACTGGAATGCTCGGGTGTAAGGCTGCCAATACCCTTATGGAATCAATAAGTAGAAGCATCCCCGAAGAAGGTCCACTGGCTGACAAAGAGAGGTACCAAAGTCTAGTTGGGAAATTGATCTACCTAACTCATACTCATCCTAATATTGGATTTCTTTTAAGCATGGAAAGTCGCCACATGGCAAGTCCTACTGAAGCTCACATGAAAGTTGTGAACATAATCTTGCAGTACCTTAAAGGTACACCCGATAGAGGTCTTAATTTCAGAAGAAGAAAAAAAAACCACATATAGGGGTATTGAAGTATACACTGGCTCAAATTGGCCTGGATGTACATCAGACAAATTCAACTATTGATTATTGCTTATTTGTGTGGGGAAATATGGTTACTTGGAGAATCAAGAAACAACCCGTGGTATATAGAAGCAATCCAGAAACTAAATTCAGAGCCATGACACAAAACATTTGTGAAAGAATTTGGCGAAAGAAAATACTAGATGAAATCAGAATTCAAACCAATTACACCATGAGAATCTTTTGTGACAACAAAGCTTCCATCAGCATTGTAAAGAACCTTGTTCACCATGATAGAACAAAACATGTGAAAATTGACCGACATTTTATAAAAGGAGAAGATTGATCATGGTATTATAAGTATTGTACCATCATGCAACAAAACAATTGACATTCTGACTAAAGCTCTTTCAAGAAATACATATGAGAATATCATATCCAATATGGGCATGATAGACATCTACCACCTAGATTGAGGAGGAATGTTGATTATGATATTAGAATCATATTCTAATGTTGTACGATTATTAGTATGTATTAATTAGGATTTACGTTTTAATTTTATTTCCTATTTAGTGATAGCATTTATAAGGAAAATTAGTTTTCCTGATTTTCAACTTTATTTGATTGTACATAATTAATTCCCTGTCCTATTTATATCTTCCCATGTAATCATTTGTTTTTTATCAAGTGAAAATACAATCACTTTTCTGCAGCCACAAATTTGGTCTCATGTTTGTTTTTGCATAGCCAATTTATTTTGGCTTAGCGAATTTAATTGATTTTCCCTATTTTCACAATCCAACCCTCAAACACTCATTAATCAAAACATAAACTCAACCATCAAATATCAGACAATATTTCAAACATTTATAGAATTAAGTAATTAAAAATGAGTTATGTTCTTATGCATTATTTTAAATATAAAGGTATGAACTTTATTTTATAAAAAAAAGGCAAATATGTTTTCTAGAAACTAGGTTTTTTGTTGTGAAAAGATAAGAGTTTGTTAAGGCCATGAAAATTGTGAAATTTCTACTGAAAACTTAATACATGTAAAAATGGAGAAAAAAATAAAGTAATGTTAAGTTAAGAAGGGATTGAAATGTAATATAGGAAGAGATAAATGGAATAATGAAATTGGGTTCAAGAATGACTACCTCGTTGTTGTCGTCGAAATTAGAGAAGAAACAACAATTTTTTTGTTGTTGTGTTAATGAGAGAAATAGAGAATCTTGCTAATTCAATTTAAATTGTATGTAAATTTCAATTTAGAGAAAGGAATTAGAATTCCAAAAAAGGATAGAGTTCAAATTCAAAAATAAAATATGAGTGAATAATAACCGGATAAAATTCAAATCCAAAAATAAAACAGGAGTGAATATCCAACCAATTAATAAATAAGTTAGATTATAACTATATTATTTTAACCGAATATTTAAAATAGATTTAGATCCGGTTATAGATTTTGACCTTATAACTGAATATTTAAAATAAATTTGGTTTCGGTTATGGATTTTGACCTCATAACCGAATTTTTTGAGGTTATGGATTTCAGTTATATATTTCTATTAAAGTAATGGTATCAATATGAACATGAATAGCATAATTATGAACAACATAATCATTATTATTTGAAGCACATTGATCAACAATAAAATCATTTCCCCACTATAAGTAGGGATATGAGACAACTTTGGATTAAAACTATAATTGATTCATAGTAACATAATTCGTAGCCTTCTCTAGAGAACCATGAATTGGTTAGTAAGTATCGTAATTCTATATATCTACGTATCAGGAAGCCCTTCAAATTAATTGAGCATTAAGATAACATAACAATCGATTAAAATAACTAAAGTTTTGAAATGCATTGGAAAGTGTTATTCACTAAAAAAATAAGCAAATTATACATGTCCCTACAAGAGCTTTACTCCTTAATTATCTCTAGCGAGCTTATCTCTGAATTTATATTTAACTTACCTCTGAATATTTGACAAAAGTTTAGATGTGGGATTAATGCTACTTTTTTTTTTTTTTTTTTT
>JBBPBR010000007.1:40565417-40577294 GCA_037974775.1 Cicer pinnatifidum
TTTTTTTTTATAAAAATTTTAATCTCTACTTGGTTGATTGATTCAGATGAAATTTATTTATATAGGTCAATTTAAACACAAATTTTATTAGTTACAAAATTTGTTCTTCTTCCCTAACTTATTCTTTCTCTCCATTTCTTAACTAAAATCCCAAAAATCCAAAACCTTTCCCACTCTTTGATTTTCTTCAAAATCATATCCAATATATCACATTTTAGAAGTTTAGAAGTATGAATCATAAGGTAAGATCTTATTCCTCCTCTTATATTTTTGTGTTTTTATTTATTTTTCCCTAATTTTCATGGTTATATTGTGTTTGGATAAACTTATTTGGATGATTTTTTCCAATAATTTGTTGTGTTCGGATCAACTAATCAAGAGGTTGTTTTTGTTTCATTGTGTAGTATCTGAATGAGTTGATTAATGAGTGATTTTATTAGTGTTCGAATCTACTTATCTAGTGGTTATTTTAATGATTTTTTCCTATAAACTAAGTTGTTTGTTTCAATGATTGAGGAAGATCTTAGACGATAATATATTACACTTTTCAAGATCACAACGACTACAACAGTTTGCAAGAACATGTTGCTAAATGAATGAATGAGAGTTCGTAGACACAGATAGAAAACGTGCCGGTTGAGATCCCACCATCACTGCCACCTAGTTTATCATTCCCTAGAAGTACTAAGGATATGTCACTCTTAGCATCATTAGAGGATCATGTAGTATCTAACATATATGTCAGAGAGGTAAACATGAATTTAAAATTAATAAATTGATTTTATTGCAATTTTTTTAAGTGTAGTTTATTATTAATTTAGTAATTACTTAAAATTTAATTAATTTAATTACACTTTACATTATTTTAGATTTATTAATGAATTTTATTTCACTTTTAGTTACATTGAATAACTATTTTTTTTAACTCTATGAAGTAGTGAATTGTGTGGATCACAGTCGGAAGATGTCATCACTAGAAGTTTTAGATGTTGTTGATTGGTGTATTGACTAATTCCCATTTTCTGAGTTGTCAGCTGTTACTCAGACCAACTATGGAGTTATTTATCTAGGTTTTCTATCAATATTTGGTGAGAGATGACAATTACATTGAAAGATGTCTTATGTTTGATTTAGTTTCCTGTCATTCAAGGACTGATCCATAAATCAATTAGACTATGGGTCAAAAAAAGTTGTTACTAAATAGGTTTAAATATATATTTGGTCCTGCAAATATATCACTTTTTGATTTTAGTTTATGTAATTTTGTGTGTTTGGATTTAGTAAAATCAGAGATGATTGACTTTGGTCCATAACGTCAAATCAACATTAAAAGAATGAAAGTTTTTCAAAAACTCCTAAATCTTTCTTTTAATTTCTATTCATATTTTTTTTTATAAAATAACTCTAATTATTAAATAATCAATAAATAAATTTATTAATTAATAATATAAAATATTTTAATTTTTAATATATCATAAAAGATGATGTATCGGTGGATATTTATAGGTCCATGTGTCATGTCGATTTATAGCTCTTTTTTTAGGGATCAAAACCAATTGTCTATGATTTTATGGGGACTAAATCCAAGAAAAAAACTTACAGGGACTAAAATCAAAAAGTGGTATATTTGCCCCAAGACCAAAGACATATTTAAACCTATTAAACATTGCATAAAATTTAATTGTAAAAGTTATTTAATGTGTAATATAAATTGAATTTAATTTGTATGTTTATAGGGACAAATCAAAAAATTTCGATGGCAATTTCATTTTTCTTTCCAACATTTCTCGCTCATCTCTATAAATCATCTCGTGTATCAAACATCATACCGGTGATAAACACATCAGTCAAATCCACCATAACAGGTTTAACACCATTATTCATAGCTTCTTCAATTTCGGGTTCAACATTATAATTCATTGCGTCAAAATCAGATTCCAAACCATTATGCATTTCATCAAAATCACATTTCAAACCATCATGCATTTCGTCAAATTCAAGGTTCAAACCATCATACATTTCGTCATTATTATCTCCCATCGGTGTATTTATCTCCATCAAATAAGAACATATAAAAAATTCATAAATATGTGAACTGAATTGAGATCACATACGTGTATGTGAACATAATTCACGAACACCTATATGAACTCAATTCACGAACGCCTACGTGAACTCAATTCACGTACATCTCACTTACTTAACTTAGACCATTTATATGGGAATTGAATTCACGTACGTCTACGTGACCTAAATTCACGTAACCTATGTGAATTGAGTGTACGTGAGTTGAGTTCAGTAGGTGTACGTGAACTATATTCGCGTAGTGTTTGTGAATTATTAAACTTCATTGAATATGCAAACTTAAATCACATATCTTTATGTGAACTGAATTAACTTACTGCATTAATTTCTTAAATTTAATAATGTACGTGAATTCAGTTCATATAAGGATATGTGATTTAAGTTTGTGTACGATGAATTATTTACAATGTATGTGAACTGAGTTCACGTAAAATCCTCATATTTTGAAGAGAAAAAGGAACTCAAACGCATATCAATAAACATATCTTGTTGGTGATTTTAACCATAATATGAAGAGAAGACTTGTGGGTGTAAGTTATGAGTGAGGGATGTGAGGTTTGAATGATTACTGGTTATGATGGATGAGTTGTGGGGTTAAAGATGGCGATGAAGAGACAAATGAAGTTTAAAGAATGATATAAATAAACAAAAGTATTTTATGTATTTTATTTTTATAAAAAAATTGAGAGATGTGTGTAGCAAAAAGGGGAGTGTGGATAACAAAATTGTTGTTTGTTGTCATACATTGGTTGTAATGTTGCATTTCTTATTAATAGACTTGCTTCTCTTGCTATTCGAAATAAAGCTCTTTTTGAATTTTTATACAAACAATCTCTAACTTTAAATGATTTGAAAATCTTTGGTTGTTCATCACTTGCTTCAATTTTATTAAGACACATAAATAAGTTAGACCTTCGCGCCACCAAATATATCTTTTTTTGGATACAATACTCGAAGAATTTTGTTTTGTTTGATTTACACACCAAAGGTACCTTTATTTCTCGCAATGCTGTATTTAATAAGTATTTCCTTATATCCATTCCAGAAATGTTCCTAATGATGTTAACATTCTTCATGTTGATGATTTACCTTATATCCATTTCACAATTTTATTGCTTGATTTTCTTTTGCATCAACAGATTTTAGACAATCTCATTTTGATCATTCTATTTCTCAAGCACAATTCATTAATTCTTGGTTTACAACTGCCATTGAACTAACTCTATATAAGCTGCAACTACGCCACTTTCTATTCATTAAATCATTTCACATAACAAAACTTCAGCTACATCAATATATATTTTCTCCAAATTGTTTCCGGTAATATTTGGTGAACACTTATAAAGAAAATTACATTTGCTTATCTATTTTTTTACCACGAAACTAAATAATTGTAGTTAAATAATACATTTTTTTATCCATCAAAGCAAACTCATAATATATAGCAAACTATGAGTAGAAGAAATACTTCAATCGAATTATATTAGAATAATTCATTATACAAACAAATATAGCCAACACCCCAAATCTACATTCTAAGGATACAAAAAGATGATTAACAAAAAGGAGTTATAAACAGAGCACTCAAAAGAAGTAAGATATCTTAATGCAATTATCGTCCTCGGATATAGCTCCAAGGTCCTGTTCCTGTTCCCATCCTGCATGTGCATTTACAATACATATAACTCAACTTCAAAATATAAAATTTATAAATTAATTAAAGCATTGAAAATTAATTACACCAATCAATTATGCTTAATTTGTTTTTTTTTTGTTATGTTTAAATAATGAAAATTAGGTGCTTTGTACGTATCTAAACTTAAAATTTAATTTATATACATCGTCATCATCAATACAATTTTTTTTGTTTAAACTAACAATCAATTACAACAATTAAATTATTAATAATATTTAATTTTTTGTCATAATTACTTATAAAATTATTCACATGATTTTATAGAAATAGTAAATTTTTTTAAAACATTAGGTCAAGTAAATTAAACTCTAAAACTTATAGTCAAAGTTTTTTCTTTTGGTTATTGCATATCAAAGTTGTTTTTGTATTTGGTGTCATGTATTTCCTCGCTCGTTTTAAATGCTACTATGTAAATTAAGGTTCTAATACTAATTAAAAAGGGAATGAAGGAGAAAAATTATCTAATATTAAAACATGCTTTTCTTTATTGATTGATCCTATCACAAAACTATACAATGTTTATATAAGTTAATGCATACATACAATAATATAACTATGTCAACTTCACAGTAATAGCGTTATCAAATAAAATATGCATAAAAGATTTCCTTTTTAAAATAAACTAAAAAAAAAAAGTAATTATTAGTTCTTAATTCTTAGTTAATTCAAACGACAAACGTCGATATTATTAAGTTGTACGTAAGTTTAAATTCAGAATCGTACAACTGTGTGAGTTAATAATAGTGGAATTTACCATATCTTTTAAGATAAAAAAATTATTATCTCAAGTTCGAGGATCATATCTTTTGTCCACATGTTTGGATCCATGGTGGACTCATCATACTCGTGGGCGAGAAGGGAATTTATGATGAAGAAAAACGATTGAAAAAGGAAAAAAAATGAGGTTATATCTATTTAGTAAAGCAAGATTAATACACAATTATTTCAATTGTTTTTTATTTTTTATTTTTATCATTTTAGTCCCTATGTAATAGTGAGGACTACAAATATACTTGCTATGATTGCATTTGACACCCACTTCATATCCCAAACATAATATCTTAATAGTATGACCTAAATTGATTAACGCCATACAATTCAACGATGCAGTTATGTATTTGCAAATTTTAATAACTAATATAACCGACCCTTATAATTTTAGATACTAAATAATAATTTACTTATTTTTTTAATTAGTGTTCTTGTTTATTGAACTATCTTTAATCGTGTAGTGAGTTTTACTGTATTAAATTATAATATTTTTTTTGTTAATAGAAGAAAAGAGAAAAAAAAAACAGAAAATCAACTTTAGTATTTTTTCTACTAATAAAAAAAAAATAAATATGAAGGATTTGAATTTTGAAGTAAACGTGACTGAGTCTTGATTTTTAATATTTACATACACATATTTATCCCTAAAACTCTTAAGATATAATATATAGAAGAAGGAAAAAATTACCTCCATACACCAGCCAACATACGAAGAGTCATATAAATGGATAATGCAATCCATATCCCAATGAAATGTTTGGTCCTATAGAAAAAGAATTCTACAGCAACACTTACCAATGACACCGTTACCTGAATAAAAGTACATAAGACAAAAATTACTTACTAATTATTAATCAATTTATTTAATTAAATATGACATTTATATTTTATATGAATTAGAAAACAGTGGCATCCAAATTAAATTACCAAGGAATATGAGGCATATGCAAAATCAGAAGCTCCATAGTTCACACCATCAAACACAAATGCTAATGTATTGATCGGTTGAGTAACAGCTACAAACTGGTCAGTAATTTTAATAAATTAGATCATAGTAACACATAAAACATTACATTTCTTTTATAGCAAGGTAATTATAAGTTATTACTATTAGGGATACTCCAATTCATAAAACATTGTGGATTTATAGTTCAAAGGATGGTGAATTTTGTGTACCACTTTTATAAGTTGTCTATCGTTAATAAACACTTAAAAGTTATTAAAAATTTTAACGACGATCGACAATATTTTTTAAAAGTAATAACTCACGACTCTTCTCATGTGTGTGAATAAAACCGTGACATAATTTACGTCGATTCAATACACGAGACATTTTTTTTAATGAAAATTGTATCATTTACTATTGCAATCATAAAATAAAAATGACCATTAACATTTAATTATAAGAAACGACGTCTGTAATCATTAGAGTTTTAAACATTTTTTAAAATTGATCTATGATCCATATTAAAATTTATCTGAGAGGACGTACTGGTACTCCGATTCGGATGAATTGTATAACATGAGCGTTGTGGGAAAAAATTCCAGCTCCAAAGTATAAACCAAATCCAACTGCTAAAGATAGCACCACCCCTAAAACAAAGCCCATTTGTAGTGTCCTTGTTGCAGCTGCTGTTGTCTTGTTATAATCTTTCTCAGCAAACGAACCAGCTAGGATTGCCTGTGTCAAAAGAAACAAATTTAATAACACATGACACTGGTAATAACTAAAAAAAATTAAATGAATGTAATTAGTATCATGTCGACTTTGAATATCAGAACACGTCTTCGATCAAAAATATCGATGACACATAAGTACAATAGAAACCATAAAGCTAAAAGAAAAAAAGTGTACCTGTACAGCTATAGCTAAACCATCTGCAAGAAGGGAAGATGCCAACCAAACTTGTAAGAGAGTTTGAAAAGCAGCCATTTGAATAGGACCTAACCTTGCAGCCAATGATGCTGCTAAAGTCACACAGAATGTCACTGCAATCACCTTTGTCATCAATAGACCTCCTATAGTTTAACCAAAAAAATCCAACATATATAATTTAAATTTTATTTTATATCATTCACAAAAACATTTAATTTATGTTAAAGCACCTTAATTACCATTTCTAAGAAACCGAAAAATTTGCAAATCCTTAACTCTTGGAGGTAAGAGATACACCCTTTTCATTAATATGAAGAAGAGTGTGAATGCCATAGTGTACCTATAAATAAAAGGATCAACATTTTGTAACATACACTTAATTGTTTATGCCATCTTCTTTATTATTTTTACATAGAACAAAATTAATACTTACTGTGAGAGAACATGTGCAATGGCTGCTCCTCTTATCCCCATTTTTAATTTAAAAATAAATATTGGCCCCAATATCACATTCAATGAATATCCAGCAACTACATAAAATCAAATCAAACAAATTAACAAAAATAATTTTTATTCCTCATTCATTCTTCATCTCTGAAATAAAATTAAAATAGCAATAAACATTAGGAACAATAAAATGTAAAATATTTTTCTCCATATATTATTCTTTTTCTTCTACAATAAGTGATATATTTGTTAAAGTTTATTTTTTCTCAAATAAAAAAAGATCCTTTCCATTTTACAATATAACATTAACTATTTCTTTTTTCAATTGTACTATCTGATTAATAGTAATGGTGACTCCACTAATACTTGATAAAAAAATATTTTTGTAAAATTACTATTATCTCTCTATCTCTTTTATTTATACATTTTTTAAATATATTTTAAATGATCAGTTGAGTCTAGATTAATTATTTAGTATTTTATTTTCTATTTTTTTCTTATCAAATTAATCATTTATGTTTATAAATATTTACACTATTGATTCTAATTTTAAATTAACTAACTTGAAATCTAAAATTCTTTTAATTTTTTCAATAAAGTTATGTAATTTCTTAAGAAATTTTGATTGTAATAATTATGATAACATAAATCCTCAACTAACTTTTAAAAAATAATTAAATGAGAGAAAATTCAAATATTTTTTTACGGCTCTTAAAATTAAACAAAAATTCTCTTATTCTACTTCTTGAAATCTCACGATTTATTTTAATTTTATATTTTCTTGGTATGAAGAATAACAACCATTTATCACTTATGTTATACTATATTAGTATTCATATACTTTATGAAAAAATGACATTATTCATGTAATCTAACAAGGGATATAAAATCATACGGATGACATATAAAGGAGTTGTTGTATCCTTGAATCCTCGAAATATTCCTTGCATTGCCAACGAGATAAGAACTGCAGGAGCACCAAATGATCTATATATCAAATACTTTATTGCATGCTCTTGCATTGGAGAACCCTACACAAAATACACAAATATCAACTAAAATTTAGTATGAAAATTCTCCAACTCTATATTTTAAAAAATTATAAAATGAATCTCACTAATAATTCTAAATTACTATATTTCAACAACATTTATTTATTTTAAAATCATATATCATATAAATCTACAAAAAGTGAAGAGAGATGGTACTTCCTTAACAACTATTTTCTATTAATTAACATCCAAAAAATTACTCCTTAATGAGAATGTCTATGCCATCTAATTAAATAAATAAAAAACTAATTCACATTTTTAAAAAAAATTTAGTTAAATATATTTAATCTTTTTAATCACATAAAAGTTTTTAAAAAGTAATATTAAAAAAGTGTCATTCATAAGAAAATGTTCTACGAGAATAAAAACTCATTGAAAGATAAAAAATTATATAATTTAAAATGTATTGTAGATGATGGAGAGAGACATAATCTAAAACATAGTTAATTAATAAACTCACATTTTTAACACCCATGACACGTAATAGAGGTTTGGCAGCAAATATAAGAATTGAAGCTTGAAGGAAGCCAAGAATTGAGCCAAAAAGTAGTGCTGTTGATGCTGAAGCAATGTGTCTCTTCTTCTTCTTCTTCTTCACAACTATGTCCTTACTCTTATTATTAGCATCTGAAAAGTAATAAATGCATAATTTTCCATTGAGTTTTAATTTTAAATCTCACGTCTTAATTTGAAGAGAATTAAAGGGTCTATGTACTGGCCCGGCCCAAAAATATGTGTTTTGACAACAACAAAAGAAGAGAAACATGTGATGTAAAATAGTTTAAGTTCACTTTTTATAAAATATTTTTTTATTTTTGAACTTTATTTATAAATTAGATTTGGTTTAAATTTATTCAGCCAATTACATATTTTTAAAAATAAAATAAATGTAAATCTGCTTTTAATTTTTCCTGATAAAATGTATTAGATATTTTTTAATCTAAACATTTGAGGATTTAGATTTATTATGATTTTGGGATATGGGTAATTTTAAAAGTTTAAAAATCATAAATTCAATAAAAATTTGATGAGATTTAATAGGTTTTATAAGACGTTCTAAGTTTGAAAGAGAAGTTACAATTAGAAAATAATAATTTTAATAAAATGTACTCTTCCATCCCTTACAAAATAAAATTTGTTATTCGAAGTTAGTTTTTAGAAAGAGTGAATATGTAAATTAGTCATTCAAATTATAAGTACTAGTCAAAGTAATTCTTGAATTTTGTTACATTTTTATAGTAATCAAAACGGTTTATATTTAAATTTTTGTCGTTAGGTATTATAATATTTAATATTTAATCCCTCCACACTAATCTCATATCAATGACATCACAAAGTTAACCAAATTTTCTATAAATTGAAATCTTTCAATGTCTAAGATAACTATAATTAATCAAAAATTTATTTTTAAGATGACTAAATTTAATCACCTAATTTGTCTCTGAAAAGACGCAATTGATATGAGATTAAAGTGGATAAACTATATATTTAGTTATAGTGCTACATCAAAATATCTAACAAAAGAAATTTATACATTGATATTTTTATTGATGATTTACAATGTCATTAATATATTTATCGATTTACCAAATTCATAAACTAATTAAAACAACGTTTATAATTTTTGAAACCTATTTGTATATTAAATTAAAAGCACTTTTTTATTTTATTGGTAAATAAAAAAGCGTAATCAGACTGAGGTCTCCTTTCTTGGGCCCAGTTTGCGAAACCTAATAAGCAGGCCGGCCAATTAAAAAACAGGTTTTTGGTACAGAGACAACTAAAAAAACAGTTTGAGTGTGAATAAGCAGCCTAGAAAAAAACAAACAAAAGATAAAAAATGATTTCCAACTTTAATTTTAAATTAGAATGTGCAAATTACATTAAACCAACTTTAAAATAATATGTTTTTTTATTGACAAATGTCAGTTTTTAGTTATTAGTCAGGTAGAGGAAAAAATTGTTAGTGTCAAAGATTATATTTTAGATTAAATGTCAAAAATTATATTCTAGATTTTGTTTATAAAATTTTTTAATGTCACAATTTTTACCTTTTGGCTATACCTTTAAAGATTTAAATAATATTTATTATTAATTTAAAGATTTAATTGTAGTTTTAGTCTCCTTAACTGAATCGCGAAAATAGTCCTCCATTTTATTTTTTTTCCAGTTTTGATCTCTCAAACAGAATTTTGGTCCAAAACTTGATGAAGTTTTATTTTGTGTGTGTTTATTTAAGTCACATCATGCTTGAAGATCTCGTGGTACAACAATTGTACATGAAATTTATGATCATAAATAGTGTTGTGTGACTTTAAAAAATGACATTTCATTAAGTTTTGGATCAAAATTCTGATTGCAGAACTAAACCTGGAGAGAAATAAAATGAAAGACTACTTTCATGATTCAACTAAAATAAAGGACCAAAATTACAATTAAGTCTAATTTAAATTAGATGGTAAGTGATGCAATTATTACCATGACTTTTTTGTTGTTGTTGGAAGGTAGATCAAATCTCAAATTGAAACATAAGAAATAATGTCCAAATTAATAATATAATATTTACTAATTAAATTAAGTCTTAGAGACTAGAATACCTATGTGTATATTGTAAAAATATAAAGATAATGTAGAGAGAGAGAGAGTATACCAACTCCGTTAGTCTTATCATTGTTGGCAACATCATATTCCTTTGGAGCCTCTTTAGTATTATCTTTGAGTGTCCCTTTCTCTATGTCTTGGTGCACATGATCCTCAGGTGTTACTTCACTATTCAACTTACTCTTATTATTATTATTATTATTATTAATATTATTATCATTTTCAGCTGCTTTGATATTCATCCTTTCAATAGTTTCTTCTTCAGCTACAAAAGAAGTTGTAACACTAACAAGGGGAAATACAGAAATTTTTGAAGCTTGGTTGAATAATGCAATTGAAACTCCTGCAGCAGCAAGTTCCACCGCTCCTAAACAAATTAACATAACAAACTTTTTAAATTATATATAAAAATGATAAAATATTGATTTAAAAGATATCTATTATTGATATAAATATGTTTGAAATTGACATCCAATCAAAATATATTATTGTCACTTCATCTCACTTTTGTAAAGGTTATATAATTTGTAATGAATTATATAACATGAAAAATTAATAGTTTTTAATTAAATATTAAATAAAACTAATTTATATCGACATTGTATTCTCAATATAAAATATTATAAATAGATCAATAATGCCTTCTTAATAATATTAATATTATTATATTTGGTTTAAATTGAAAATTGAATTTGTAAGCTCGTTGTGGCTCAGTCATTACAGTTAAAGATGACTGTTAAACTCTGCTTGGGATAAAGACACTTTTTGTCAGCTCTATAATGAACAATTTTATTTTTATTTTTATTTTTATTATCTCTACAAATCAAAAATGAGGTTATGTGTCATTGTTGTGGCACCAATGTTTGTCGGGCCTTACTGCCAATGGTACATGTGATTTCCTTAATAGAAATCTTGGGCTAAATTGATGGTATGAATAATCATACGATAATTTTATATTTTAGATTGGTTAAAAATAAAGAAAAGATTTTTCTTTTTATAAACATACAATGAATTTCAAATTTTAATTTAGCATACGAAATTCAACTTAATAATATTATCATTTTGTAAATTAAACTAGAATATTAAAGACAAACTAAAGAGAAAAAGTTTCCACTGATTAAATGAAACTTTACTCCTTTTATTATGATAAAAAGAAATTATTTTTTTAGATTTTAAAGTCACAAATAAAATTATTAGGTTGCTCGAAACCAAAATCTTATTTTAGTTATCCATTATAAATTGAATAAACCATTAATTTAGTCAATAAACTAAAGTTTAAATTATTAATTCAATTAAAAGATTTTTAAATTATTTTTCTCTCCGGCAAAGTTAATTCTCCGTTTATTATA